>CM028361.1:56919746-57118015 GCA_016624345.1 Platycodon grandiflorus | reverse complement strand
GGCAACAATTCAACACAAAATTCCAACTCTCTATCAGGAGGTAAGTCATACTCCGATGAAAATACATCCGGAAATTCCGTACAATTGGAACATCCTCCAACATAACAACTTTCTTAGACTTATCAACCACACATGCTAAATACCGTACACCCATGTGATAATAATTTTCAGGCTTTCAAAGCCGATATCATACGAATACCACCAATGCATTTATCACCCTCAAACATAAATGGAGGCATATGAGGCAATTCAAAGCGTAACAATTTTCTTACGACAATCAACTATGGCATGATGAGTGTGCAACCAATCCATGCCCAAATAACATCAAAATCACGGATAGGCAACACTACCAAATCCGCAAGCAAAACATGATCATCAATAACAACCGCATGCACGATGAACATCGAAGCAACTAGGCACTCTCCGTCGGAGTAGACACCTCTAACACATAAGACAACAATTCGGGCATAGTATGCAAGTGGCATGCAAAGTGAGATGCAATGTAGGAATGCGATGACCCTGGATCTATAAGGACTCGGGCTCGCTCTCTCGAGACAAATAAAGTACCTCCTATCACGTTGGGAGCGTCGGGAACACCCCTCGATCTAAGGCGAACACTCGACCACGACCTCGGTCGACCGTCGTTGTTCCTTTTACCCCGTTTGGTTGTGCACCACAGGGCAAACCCCTATTCCTCGAACACTCCTTTTGGAAATGCACATCATCACTACACAACAAGCATCTCCCCTGTTTCAACAACACCTCTCCTCACAGTGCCCGGCCTTCTTGCGAAGTTACAAGTAAACCTCGACTCACGTTGTCCTTAGCCTCCCGGTTGCTATCCCGTTTGGCTCGGTCTAACCACATTCTTCCCTTTGTTAGGAGTCCACGTGTTCTGTCTCTTCCGTTTTCTTTGCGAAGGCTGGCGATTACCATCCACAATTACCCGACTTACCCGGTGCTCCTCGATGTCATGTTCAATCTTGTATGCGCTTTATCCACCGCACTTTGGTAACTCGGTAGATCAAGCGGTAACAATTGCTTCTCTCGTCCTCAACCCCTTAACAAACCGATAGACTTTCTTTTCTTCCGTCGAATCAAGTGTGAACAATACCGTGCCAATGCGGTGAACCTCGCGAATCTTGTCCCCTTGTCAACGTTCCTGCTCAAGACTCAAAAACTCTACTTCCTTCTTTGCATGTACCACGTCGGGGACAAAATGGTTCCTGGTATCGCGAAATAGTTCCCAAGTTCGCTCCACACCTTCTGTACCCAACTCGCTTCAGCACTCGCCACCATGTTCAACGGCATCCTCTAACAAAACTGCAAATTTAATCTTGTCACCATCGAGTACAGTCAATCCTTTGCGAAAGATCTTCTCAATCGACTCTATCCATCTCTCACTTCATCGGATCCGGCTCCCGTCATAGCTTCTTGGCTTCATTTTCAAAAACCTCCCTAGTCTCGGTCATAATCCCAGTTGCCCCCAGTTTGGTTGGGCCACCTGTGACCTCTGCTGTCCCAAACACCTTACATTACTGCCTTTGTAACTCTATATTCTGCACAATTTATCTCCATCATAAATTTGCATAAATCCTTTGTATCACATTCACAACCCCCTCATTCGATTATCCGGCATCTCGAGTGTACCCGGTGTCCCGTAGGTTGAACTCTAGAGTGTGTGGGCGGTGGAGTATTACCTGCTCGGTCGAGTAATCCAGGCTCCACTCGAGCCACCATCCTCGAGTACTAGTACCATGTCTAGTCTCAACCATGATGAATCTGCAATAAACCTCGCGTTAACGACTTAAACACACAACCAACCCTCCTAAGCCAAAGATTCTCTCTAGGCTAGCTAACTTATGCAGTAAGCTGTCGCGACCGACCCGAGATCCGATGTGAATCACGTTCGAGCCGCGAGACAAATGCGGAAAACACTAAAATAGCATCTCAAAATTCCATTTAAAAGAATGCAAAGTCATGAGAAACCCTGTAATGCACGTGCAAGTTTTCTTTAAACAACAAAACCTTTTAAACAATACTAAACCTCGACGGCGAAACAAGCCGGAGAAACAACACGTTAGCTAGCAACAACAAACTCGAGCTAACATGCTCGGTACATATATAAACCATATCGAGTACGGAATAAAAGTTAACAATATACATGACACGGCAACCATGCACAACAAAAGAATACATCATATAACAATCAAGACATCTACCCAACAAATACATTGTTTAAGTAACAAGTACACCTCGGCCTCACCAAAAGAAAATACTTAGGCACAAGGTGCACTACCAAAGAAGTCGTCCAACGGACCCGAACCGAACACTAAGGATTCCTTGCCGGCGCTTGATCTAAGGAAAACAAATGAAAACAAACGGGGTGAGTTGAAAACTCAATAAGCTACTAATGCAACAATATGGCATGCTAGATGCAAGACATTAAAGATAACAAGTATTCATGTCATCACAATATCATTTCAATACTAAACAGGAATAACATGTATCGCACATAACCAAACAACCCCATACTACACGAGAGGCTCGACGATCGCCAACCGTCCCATACCGGTTGGAAACCATGACCAACATTCGTTCATATAGGAAGCACATAAGAACTATAAGTAAACACATTAAAAGGGATACGGCGTCGAGGTACACCTCCGACCAAACCAATACTTCCAACCAACCAACCAATAATATACCAAGTGTAGAGCCGTTGTTGACGTGCTCGAACAAGAAACCAATAACCAAAACACACATGTGAACCATCTTCGTATTCACGTCGACGGGTGATCTCGGTCCCTACAACCCAAGAATCTACCACGGATATAGCTTACCATGGTTGCGTTTATTCCATACAACAAATGGCGCTATACCCCTACCGCGGCCAACGGTAGGCCCGATGTATTGGCCTTCGACTATTACGTAGCCCCGCTCACGCAATAATCGAGCGTCAATACACCGCCAACAAATATGCCATGGACTTAACTAAATGCACAAGTAGATGTTTACTCGACATTTAAACATAAAAGGTCATACTCCAAAGTAGGGAGTATACCACAACAACAACAATTGACAATAATATGAATGTCACAAGTGAGTTATAATAATCTCACACCACAATAACCAACTTACAATAATTACGACAATTTACGTAATATCAAACACACAATCGGTGTAACCAAATTTTCTAACGAATCACTCGAATCATTCAAGTATTCCCAAATCACACACGTGGTCTCATTGATTATGAAATCCTAACGAACTCCGTTAGAGTCATTTTCGGTTTCTAATGAGTTCGAGTTTACGAATTAATCATACCGTAAACTTAACAATTACTAACCATTTTCACATTTCTAACATGTAAACATGAGTCTTTAAACACAACCAAAAAGTCAACCACGAATTTGAAAAGTCAACATAGTCAAACATACTCAAAATTGATGATTTCTAACATATATCATCATCTAACAAGTCTAACATGTATAACAACTCATAATAGAGGAAGAACAAGGGATAGTAGCTTACTTCCAAGAAAATCTACCCAATGAATTCACAATCCAAGCTTAGCAATGGATTCCCCAAGTCTTTAGCAATCCAATGGTGGTGTTGCATGCAGAATCTATGGTTGGATGAGGAGGGAAGTGAAAACACACACTAATCTCATACTATGTCTCTCACACTAGCTCTCTTTCACACCATGGATGAAAGAATGGAAGAGATGATGTTTAAGTGGGTGTTTCTCGGGTGTTTTAGGTGTAAAATGAGTGGTCAAAGGCAAGGTACGTTTAAGTTGGTCAAGGGGCAAAATTGTCACGTTTTTACAAGCGAGGAAAACGGGGCAACCATTGGAAGAGGTGCGGCCGCCTAGGCGCGGCCTGGGCGCGCCTATCTTCCGAATCGGCCAATCAAGTTTCGCCAAATGCGCGCGCGCGCCGCCCAACTTCAGACACTCTAAAATCATGAAATGTGGTCTAGAAAAGTCCCAAAATGTTGCTCAAAGGT
The DNA here is from genome assembly GCA_016624345.1 of Platycodon grandiflorus. Classification (NCBI taxonomy): domain Eukaryota; kingdom Viridiplantae; phylum Streptophyta; class Magnoliopsida; order Asterales; family Campanulaceae; genus Platycodon; species Platycodon grandiflorus. The sequence continues at coordinate 57,114,004 of CM028361.1, read as the reverse complement.
TCCATGATGGTTCTAACACTTAAGTGAAGCTAGAACACTAAGTAAAGGCCTCAAAGGTCCCAAAACCAAAGTAAACAAATAACATACCAAATCAAGTGCAATGATAATGAAACTTCTAACACATATTCATACACTTAAAAGTGTATAACAATCTCAATTGCAAGCACATAGGAATGATATTTGCACATGAAATGACGATGTTAAAACATAAGGCGTAACATAGAACGAATGCAAATGATGCAAATGATGCAAATGGCGGGCGTTACACCCTCACCCCTTAGAATAAATTCGTCACGAATTTACTTAAACTCCACAAATAACGAAGGGTACTTCTCTCGCATCTCTTGTTCTAATTCCCAAGTGGCCTCCTCGATGTTATGACTTCTCCACAAAACTTTCACAAGGGAAATAGACTTCGACCTCAACACTTGTTCCTTGGTGTCGAGTATCCTCACGGGCTGCTCAACATAGGATAGATCGGGTGTCAAATCTACCGGCTCATACTCCAAAATGTGCGATGCATCCGATAAGTACTTCCTCAACATGGATACGTGGAACACCGCATGAACGCCCGACATCGACGGTGGTAGGGCAAGTCTATAGGCCAACTTCCCAACCCTTTCTAAAATCTCAAATGGACCAATGAACCTTGGAGTCAATTTTCCTTTCTTACCAAACCTCTTGACTCCAATCCGTGGCGAAACCTTCAAAAACACATGATCACCTACCTCGAATTCAAGGTCTCTCCGTCGATGATCCGCATAGCTCTTTTGCCGACTCGAGCCGTTTCAATCTTTCCCGAATGAGCTTCACACTCTCAACCGACTCGTGCACCATGTCGGGACCCCAAATCTTTGCTTCGCCGACTTCATCCCAACAAATTGGAGAGCGACACTTTCTCCCATACAACGCTTCATAAGGAGCCATCTCAATGGTCGTTGGTAGTTGTTGTACGCGAACTCTATCAATGGTATGTGTGAATCCCAAACTCCTTGAAATCCATCGAACAAGCTCGCAACATGTCCTCAAGTATTTGTATAGTCCTCTCCGATTGTCCGTCCGTCGTGGGTGAAATGCTAAGAGTTAACTTTGTACCCAAAGCATCTGTAGTGACTGCCAAAACCGCGATGTGAACCGTGGATCTCGATCCGACACTATACTAACCGGTACCCCATGTAACCTCACGATCTCCTGTATGTACAAGGTAGCAAGTCTATCCATCGGGTAAGTCATCGCAATCGGAAGGAAATGTGCCGACTTGGTCAACTGTCAATAATCACCCAAAGCGCATCGTGACCCTTACGAGTCTTTGGCAACCTGTCACAAAATCCATCGCTATGTTCTCCCATTTCCACTCGGAATCTCCAATGGTTGTAACAAGCTGCCGGTCGTTGATGTTCCGCTTTTACACGTTGACATGTCAAGCATCTCGATACAAACTCGGCCACTCTCTTTATACCACTCCACCAAAAATTTCTCTTCAAGTCTCGATACATCTTAGTACTCCCGGATGAATCGTGTATCTAGACTTGTGAGCCTCCTCTAACACTTGTCTCTTCACCTCATCTATCGCCGGTACACAAATTCTTTGAAACACAAGGATCCCATCATTGTTCTTTGCAAAATCTTTCGTCTTCTCATTCAACCCATCAATCAACGTCTTCAACTTAGGGTCGTCCTCTTGTGTCCCTTTAATCCTTTGAATCAATGCGGCGTAGAGAAGGTTCGCAAAAATCACTCCCTGTCTCGATCTACTCGGACTCCAATCTCGAACATCCTCAAGCATCTTCCATTCACGGGTCATTAAGCAAGACATGTACGCCTTTCGGCTAAGTGCATCCGCTACCACGTTTGCTTTCCCCGGATGATACAAGATAGTGCAATCGTGGTCCTTAAGTCTTTCAATCCATTTCCGTTGTCGGTTGTTCAACTCCTTTTGGGAAAATATGTACTTGAGGCTCTTGTGATCGGTGAACACTTCAAACTTGGCCCCGTAGAGATAGTGTTTCCACTTGTGTAGAGCAAAGATGATCGCAGCCAACTCAATGTCGTGGGTAGGATAATTCTGTTCAAACGAGGTCAACTTCCGAGAAGCATATGCAATCACTCTCCGTTTTGCATCAAAACACAACCCAATCCCTCTTTTGACGCATCACCGTATATCACCAACCCATCTGTCCATTCGGTAGTGCCAAGATCGGGCTGTGGTCAACCTCTTCTTCGTTCTTGGAAACTCGCCTCGCATGTCATCCCATACAAAGGTTTATTCTTTTGGGTCAAGTTAGTCATCGGAGTCGCAATCTTTGAAAACCCTTCAATAAACCTCCGATAATAACCCGCCAAACCCAAGAAGCTTTCTCCGTTACCGACTCGGGTCTCTTCCATTTCACCACTGCCTCGATCTTAAGCGGATCCACCGAAATACCATCTCCCGAAACAACATGGCCTAGAAACGAGACCTCCTCGAGCCAAAATGCACACTTGCTGAATTTCGCATACAACTTCTTTTCTCTCAACACCGACAACACAATCCTCAAATGTTTCTCGTGCTCCTCGGGATTTGGAGTACACAAGAATATCATCAATAAACACCACCACGAAACAATCTAGATAAGGTAGGAATATCCTATTCATCAAATCCATGAACACCGCGGTGCATTTGTCAACCCAAATGGCATCACAACAAACTCGAAATGCCCGTATCGAGTTCGAAATGCCGTCTTCGGTATATCCTCGCCCTAACCTTCGGTTGATGGTAACCACTTCGAAGATCAAATTTCGAATACACAACCGAGCCATGTAGTTGGTCAAACAAATCATCAATGTGTGGCAAGGGATATTTGTTCTTAATAGTTACCTGATTCAGCTCCCGGTAGTCAATACACAATCTCAAGGACCCATCTTTCTTTCTCACAAACAAAACCGGTGCACCCCACGGCGATACACTCGGCCTAATGAAACCCCGATTCAACAACTCCTCCAACTGTACCTTTAACTCCTTCAATTCTGCCGGTGCCATACGATACGGTGCCTTTGACATTGGAGCGGTACCTGGCAACAATTCAACACAAAATTCCAACTATCCGGAGGGTCATACTCGATGAAAACACATCCGAAATTCCCGTACAATTGGAACATCCTCCAACATAACAACTTTCTTAGACTTATCAACCACACATGCTAAATACCCGGTACACCCATGTGACAACAATTTCCGGGCTTTCAAAGCCGATATCATACGAATACCACCCATGCATTTATCACCCTCAAACATAAATGGAGGCATATGAGGCAATTCAAACGTAACAATTTTCTTACGACAATCAACTATGGCATGATGAGTGTGCAACCAATCCATGCCCAAAATAACATCAAAATCACGGATAGGCAACACTACCAAATCCGCAAGCAAAACATGATCATCAATAACAACTTCGCATGCACGATGAACATCAGAAGCAACTAGGCACTCTCCCATCGGAGTAGACACCTCTAACACATAAGACAGCAATTCAGGCATAGTATGCAAGTGGCATGCAAAGTGAGATGCAATGTAGGAATGCGATGACCCTGGATCTATAAGGACTCGGGCTCGCTCTCTCGAGACAAATAAAGTACCTCCTATCACGTTGGGAGCGTCGGAACACCCTCGATCTAAGGCGAACACTCGACCACGAACCCTCGGTCGACCGTCGTTGTTCCTTTTCACCCCGTGTTCGGTTGTGCACCACCACGAGGCAAACCCCTATTCCTCGAACAGTCCTTTTGGAAATGCCGTCATCACCACACAACAAGCATCTCCCTGTTTCACCAACACCTCTCCTCGAGTGCCCGGCCTTCTTGCGAAAGTTACAAGTAAACCTCGACTCACGCTGTCCTTGGCCTCCCGGTTCTTTGTCCCGTTTGGCTGCCGGTCTAACCACATTCTTCCCTTTGTTAGGAGTCCCACTGTGTTCTGTCTCTTCCAGTTTTCTTTGCGAAGCTGCTGATTACCATCCTGTTACCCGACTTACCCGGTGCTCCTCGATGTCATGTTCAATCTTGTATGCTTTATCCACCGCACTTTGGTAACTCGGTAGATCAAGCGGTAACAGTTGCTTCCTATACTCCGTCCTCAACCCCTTAACAAACCGATAGACCTTCTTTTCTTCCGTCGGAATCAAGTGTGAACAATACCGTGCCAATGCCGTGAACCTCGCAGAATACTGTCCCACTGTCAACGTTCCCTGCTCAAGACTCAAAAACTCTACTTCCTTCTTTGCCTGTACCACGTCAGGGACAAAATGGTTCCTGAACTGTCGCAGAAATAGTTCCCAAGTTCGCTCCACACCTTCCTGTACCCAACTCGCTTCAAGCACTCGCCACCAATGTTCAGCGGCATCCTCTAACTTAAAAGTTGCGAATTTAATCTTGTCACCATCAGTACAGTCAATCGCTGCGAAGATCTTCTCAATCGACTCTATCCATCTCTCCGCCTTCATCGGATCCGGCTCCCCGTCATAGCTCCTCGGCTTCATTTTCAAAAACCTCCCTAGTCTCCGATCATAATCCCCGTTGCCCCAGTGGTTGGGCCACCCGTGACCTCCCGCCGTCCCAAACCTCGCCATTGCACGCCTTTGTAACTCTATGTTACCGTTTATCTCCATCATAGATCGCATAAATCCCGTATCACATTCACAATCCCCTCATTCGATTATCGGCATCTCAGCCGTACCCCGCCGTCCCGTAGGTTGAACTCTAGGCCGTGTGGGCGGTGAGTATTACCTGTCGGTCGAAGTAATCCCGGCTCCACTCGAGCCACCATCCTCAGTACTAGTACCATGTCTAGTCTCAACCATGATGAATCACCTGCAATAAACACTCGACGTTAACGACTTAAACACACAACCAACCCTCCTAAGCCAAAGATTCTCTCCCGGCTAGCTAACTTATGCTCTGATACCAACTGTCGCGACCCGACCCGAGATCCGATGTGAATCACGTTCGAGCCGCGAGACAAATGCGGAAAACACTAAAATAGCATCTCAAAAATTCCATTTAAAAGAATGCAAAGTCATGAGAAAACCTGTAATGCACGTGCAAGTTTTCTTTAAACAACAAAACCTTTTAAACAATACTAAACCTCGACGGCGAAACAAGCTGAGAAACAACACGTTAGCTAGCAACAACAAACTCGAGCTAACATGCTCGGTACATATATAAACCATATCAGAGTACGCGGAATAAAAGTTAACAATATACAACAGCACGGCAACCATGCCGGCACAACAAAAGAATACATCATATAACAATCAAGACATCTACCCAACAGATACATTGTTTAAATAACAAGTACACCCTCGGCCTCACCAAAAGAAAATACTTAGGCACAAGGTGCACTACCAAAGAAAGTCGTCCCAACGGACCCGAACTCGAACACTAAGGATTCCTTGCCGGCGCTTGATCTAAGGAAAACAAATGAAAACAAACGGGGTGAGTTGAAAACTCAATAAGCTACTAATGCAATAATATGGCATGCTAGATGCAAGACATTAAAGATAACAAGTATTCATGTCATCACAATATCATTTCAATACTAAACAGAATAACATGTATCGCACATAACCAAACAACCCCATACAACACGAGAGGCTCGACGATCGCCAACCGTCCCATACCGGTTGAAAACCATGACCAACATTCGTTCATATAGGAAGCACATAAGAACTATAAGTAAACACATTAAAAGGGATACGGCGTCGAGGTACACCTCCGACCAAACCAATACTTCCAACCAACCAATAATATACCAAGTGTAGAGCCGTTGTTGACGTGCTCGAACATGAAACCAACAACCAAAACACACATGTGAACCATCTTCGTATTCACGTCGACGGGTGATCTCGGTCCCTACAACCCAAGAATCTACCACGGATATAGCTTACCATGGTTGCGTTTATTCCATACAACAAATGGCGCTATACCCCTGGCCAAGGTAGAGGCCCGATGTATTGGCCTTTGACTATTACGTAGCCCGGCTCACGCAATAATCGGCGTCAATACACCGCCAACAAATATGCCATGGACTTAACTAAATGCACAAGTAGATGTTTACTCGACATTTAAACATAAAAGGTCATACTCCAAAGTAGGAGTATACCACAACAACACCAATTGACAATAATATGAATGTCACAAGTGAGTTATAATAATCTCACACCACAATAATCAACTTGCAATAATTACGACATTTTACGTAATATCAAACACACAATCGGTGTAACCTAATTTTCTAACGAATCACTCGAATCATTCAAGTATTCCCAAATCACACACGTGGTCTCATTGATTATGAAATCCTAATGAACTCCGTTAGAGTCATTTTCCGTTTCTAATGAGTTCGAGTTTACGCGATTAATCATACCGTAAACTTAACAACTACTAACCATTTTTCACATTTCTAACATGTAAACATGAGTCTTTAAACACAACCAAAAAGTCAACCACGAATTTGAAAAGTCAACATAGTCAAACATACTCAAAATTGATGATTTCTAACATATATCATCATCTAACAAGTCTAACATGTATAACAACTCATCATAGAGGAAGAACAAGGGATAGTAGCTTACTTCCACAAGAAAATCTACCCAATGAATTCACAATCCAAGCTTAGCAATGGATTCCCCAAGTCTTTAGCAATCCAATGGTGGTGTTGCATGCAAGAATCTATGGTTGGATGAGGAGGGAAGTGAAAACACACACTAATCTCACACTACGTCTCTCACACTAGCTCTCTTTCACACCATGGATGAAAGAATGGAAGAGATGATGTTTAAGTGGGTGTTTCTCGTGTTTTAGGTGTAAAATGAGGTGGTCAAAGGCACGGGTACGTTTAAGTTGGTCAAGGGGCAAAGCGTCACGTTTTTACAAAGCAGGGCAACCATTCTGGAAGAGGCGCGGCTGCCTAGGCGCTCGCCCATCCTCCAGAATCGCCCAATCCAAGTTTCTGCGAAATGCGCGCGCGCCCAGGCGCTCGCCCAACTTCCAGTACACTCTAAAATCATGAAATGTGGTCTAGAAAAGTCCCAAAATGTTGCTCAAAGGTTCCATGATGGTTCTAACACTTAAGTGAAGCTAGAACACTAAGTAAAGGCCTCCGAAAGGTCCCAAAACCAAAGTAAACAAATAACATACCAAATCAAGTGCAATGATAATGAAACTTCTAACACATATTCATACACTTAAAAAGTGTATAACAATCTCAATTGCAAGCACATAGGAATGATATTTGCACATGAAATGACGATGTTAAAACATAAGGCGTAACATAGAACGAATGCAAATGATGCAAATGGCGCGGCGTTACGTAACCATTCCGTATGTGAAGGTACAATGGACTAATCACTCGGAGAGATCGAGGCTACTTGGAAACTCGAGGAAGAGATGCGAGAAAAATATTTCGACCTCTTTACTGACTATGTACGTTAAGTTTAGAGGACTAAACTTCTTTTTAGGGGGTAAGAGTATAATACCCGTGAAATTAGTAATTATTATGTTATATGATTCTATTAATTACTTTACTTTTATGTGAATATGAGTAATTAATTGGGCTTAATTTCGTAACTTAATTATGAGGGTCGAACTTGGCTCAACTTAAAATCCCCAATGGTAATATCTTAATAATTAAAGGGCATTTTTATAAAAGAATTGTATTAGGTTAAAAACCCTGTTAGGGTATTGATATAAATAGAGTGTACTGGGTTAGTTGACCTATACTATAGTGAAAAGAAAACAAAATACGAGAGTGACGCAGAGAGGGTTGGACGGCAACTGTGCTAGGAAGAGAAGGAAGAAATCAAAAAGTACGGACTTTGAGGTAAGAATATTTTGAGAATAGCATTATCTACCCAATGTGATTATAATGCCTACGTTGTTGACTTCATATTTATGAAATAGAATTACGTCAGTATGTATGACTAAGGGTATGTATAGGGCGGCGTTTGGTATATGTTGGGAAAAGAGAAAGAAATAAGAAGAAGAGAAAGAGTGTGATGGGAGGTATGAGTGTAAGTGGTTTTAATATGCTGAGTTTGTTAGAAAAAGTATAAGTGTAATAATGATGGGTGTATGTTGTGTGTGTTTTGGTGCATGTTTTGTGTGTGTGCATGTGACATGTATAATGTGATTGTGATGTGTGCGTACTATTGTGCGTGCTAGTGTTTGTGTGTGTGTATGATATTACGTGTGTGTGTATGTGCAATATTACGTGTGTGTGTATGTGTGTGTGTGCATAGTAAAGTGGGGAGTGTGTGAGATAAAGTGGAATTAGGGAGCGTGTGTGTGTGCGTGGGAGCATGTGTGTGTGTGCATGCGTGCGTGCTAGTGTGGGTGTGGATTGTGTGAAGAAGTTAGAAAGAGGGAAAAGAGAATAGATGAGATATTGTATTGGGTATATTTTAATAATAGTAATATTGTAGAAACAATAATAGTAAATTGAATAAGTATGCATGTGGTCAGTATGTGAAGGTATTTGTGTGTCAGTGCGTGTCTTTATGATTTAGAGTAGTCAGGAGGGTGTAGTAAATGGAAGGGAGATGGACTTCTTGTTGGAGGAAGTTTAAAAAGAAATATTATTTAAGTAACTTTTGACTGGCCTATTTATTTTGACCAAGGGTATACTGTAATTAGTCCAACTATGAATTTATGATGGTATGTTATGCGTTATTTTAGGTTCGGACAAAAGGGGTTAGTTCTTTACTATCGGTTCGGTGATTTTCTCGGTTGTGCTCACACTAGCAAGGTAAGGGATTATACATCGTTAAGTATTTGAACTATATATTTATTCGATGGGCTTCCACTATATTTTTTTGTTTTTGTCAAACGTCGTTTTATATGCTATGCCGGCACTTGTGCCGGTAATTGTTTTGAACTCCGTCGCATCGTTTCATTCTCACTTCATATTGACTTATCGATAATCCTTCGTATGAATTATTGTCTTTTGAGAAATATCTTTATGAAAAACCGTTCGATTGTAACAACTTCCAATTGTGAATCTATTATGTATTTCTTTTTGAAAGTCTTACTGTGATCACTAATTTAAACAACCTGTCACACAGGGGTACTACGGTACTACGAGATATGAATTATACGAATTTTATGAATACTTTACACCACCTTGCCCGTGGTGTGGTTATCCGGATATACCTCATTTATGAATTATGAATCTTCAGAACTCTTCGGAGTATTTAGTTTATTAAGGTCTTGAGACCACTTATGTGATCATAGTGTCCAAGTTGGCCGCCTCCAATCGGTATGGGACGGTTGGCAGTAGTTGTACCTCTCGCAGTCAATTTGCATGTTTGTATCCTTTCCCTTGGAATTCCTATTACTCTTTCGATTTTTATGAACTATGAATATTGACCTTATGACTTGACTTTTTGAAATGTACAAACGTATGATTTTCTTCGAGTCAACTCCTCCTTAGAAACCAGAGGGGTTGTTTATGAACTTCTTTGAGCATTGTTCGCTCACCCTTTTCTTATTCCTTCTTCTAGGTAATAAGTAGGAAGGATCTTATGCTCGAGCCGATGTCGACAAGAGTGTTTCGACATATTTAAAGAATGATTTCTTTCCTTGTAACAGTGAGATTTGAACTAATTAAGTTTAATGATGAATTTAGAAATGTATTGACAATTACTGTGAGTTATTAATGTTGGTGACATTTGGACTACGTTAGTTTTAAGGTTAATTGATATTATATATACTCGAGGTTAATTTGTTGAGCATTTGTTATGGTGACGTGGCTAAATTGTGGGACCACGATGTTGGGACCGAGTTTGGGGCGTTACACTCACTCTTGTCTTCTCTCAAGCTCTCTTTTTTCTCGGCTCTATCTCTGTTTTTAACCTCACTAGCCGAACTCTCTTTTTGTAATTTCAATTGGTCCTCATACACTTGTGTCGGAGTTAAAGGAACAAGTGTAACACGCCGATTATTAAACATGAATGAGTATTTGTTGGTGAAACCATCATGAGTAGCACGCCTATCATATTGCCAAGGACGCCCTAACAACATATGGCTCGCTTGCATTGGTACCACATCACACAACACCTCATCTTCATACCTCCCAATGCAGAATGTCACAAGAACTTATTTATTCACCCTCACTTCACCACTATCATTCGACCATTGCCATTTGTAAGGGCGTGGGTGCTTAAGTATAGGCAACCCCAACTTCTCTACCATAGTAGTGCTTGCAACATTGGTTCAACTACCCCCATCTATTATCATCCCACAAATCTTCCCCAATATCTAGCATCTAGTGTGGAAGATATTTTCTCTTTGAAGCTCCTCTTCATTCTTCACTTGTACACTTAGCGCCCTTCGCGCTACCATGTTCAAGTTTATCTCACCATCGGCACCAAACTCCCCATCATCCTCTAACGGAGGCATATCCGCACACTCATCCTCATCCTCATCCTCAGTCACTATCTCTCCACCCTCTAACACTATCATGGCCCTGGCAATGTGCCCTAATCCTTGGCACCTAAAACATTTGATCTCACAAGTTCGAGGTTTGGAATTGTCAGGTTTGTTTGAGTTTTCTTGGACACTTGACCCTACCTTTGGTGTATCTACCTTGGCCCTCACATTGGCCTTCTCATCTCTATTTCCATAGTTGGCCCTCCAGCCAGTATTAGAACTAGGATTCATCCTGGTGCTACCCTTCCTCTTGAGTTGTTGTTCCACTTTAATTGCGTTGTGGACTAATTCCTCGATCTCTACATAATGTTGTAACTCCACAACATTACTAATCTCTCTATTCAACCTTGCTACGAATCTAGCCATGGTAGCATCTTGATGTTCCTCCACATTAGCCCTAATCTTTGAGACCTCCATCTCCTTGAAATATTCCTCAACACTCTTCGTTCCTTGTTTCAAGTTTTGCAACTTTAAATACATGTCCCTATAGTAGTGTGTTGGTACAAAACGTCTCCTCATAATCCTTTTCATCTCCTCCCGATTTCAATGCATCTCTCCCCATATCTTACTCTAGTGTTACACAGTTGGTCCCACCAGACTGCGGCATAATCAGAGAACTCTATTGCTGCAAGTTTAACCTTCTTTAACTCGGAGTAGTTATGACACCCGAAAACTTTCTCCACCTTCAACTCCCACTCGAGGTAAACTTCAGGATTGTCTTTACCTTGAAAAGAAGGCACTTTTATCTTGATACCACTAAGGTTGTCATCTAACCGATTCCTCTATCCCCGATCTCTCCCTCATTTGCCATTATCGGACCACCTATCATCATCATCAACATCATCTCTATAGTATTCTCTCTTTTCTTCCCTTACTTTATCTCTTCCATACGCGTTTGGAAAACGTCGCGGAGGTTCCCTCCGCTCATTCTCAAGCCTATCCATCCGTTCCCTCATTGGATCTAACTATTGCCTAAGCGTACGATTCATTGCCGCTATCAAGGTTTCAGTAAGTTTCGATATATCTATGCCCGTCCCCTCCTTCATGGGACTCTTGCCTTCCCTTTTAGAACCCTTGCCTTCGTCTTGAGACATAGTAACAATATTCAAGAAAATTTTTCCTCACTTACTCTCGTGTTTCACTCAATTTCATGCTTTTACCCTCTTATAATCTCACCTCTCTTGCGTTTTACCACTCAATTCAATTCTTCAATGTTCTAATTGAACTAAACAATCAAAACTAGAATTATCAAGTGACAAACAACCAAGAATAAGACAAACGGAAGGATTATGGATTTTAGGAAGGAAGATTCAATTTTTATTCTTGAATCTAGGGTTGAGAACACTTTTTGTGAAGCCAGCAATTTTGGGTTGATTTCGAAGTTTTTTTTTTTTTTTTTTTGAAATTCGTCCTTTTGCTTTCTTTTTTTTTTTTTTTGAAATAAGCCGAAAAAAATTCAATTTCAACTTTTTTTTTTTTTGAAATTTATAACCTTAGAAAATTTTAGGATTTGAAACAAGCAAGAATACAAGGAACAAAAGTTTTGCGAATAAACTAGGGTTTATGACCCACGTTTATAATACTACAAAAAAAAAAAAAAATTAGGGAACGAAATAAACAACCTAAAAATTAGAAAACAATTGACAGCTAGAACGAAACAATTAAAAGATAGAGTATGGAAAGAACCTTTGCTCTGTTACCAAATGATACGATCTTCGCCAAGGATTCTCGATGAATCACGATTTCACGCGAAACGGAAGCTAAGATAAAGGAAGTTGATGGAAGGTGACACCTCAACCCGATGAATCAGTCCAACTACGAACCTTGGCATGTACAGCCGCGACCCGATAATTGAGACGACTACAAACCTTGGTATAAGGATTAACGCCACAATCGGTATGAAATCTCAATTGATAAGTTGAAAAGGGTAAATGCCATAGGACAATCCTGATAAGTTCTAATATTTCGCAAAGAACAAGAAGAATTGAATAATTCTCAATTTAATTTAATCTCAAAGTTTTGTGTCTTTTGAATACATAAATAAGCCTTTAAATAGGTTAAGTCAAACCCTACTAAACCCTAAAAAAGGTCTAAAAGACAAATCCCTAAAATATAGGGCAAAATTCTAATTAAAATACATTAAATCACGAAAAATAGAAAAACCTGCCTGTCGCTATGCGAACGCCTTATGTGGCCGCATGGAAGCTATGCGGGCGCCTTATGCGGCCACATAAATTCCAGAAACTCGGTCCCTTGAATGCGACTTACCTTAGGCAGCCGCCCACGATTTGGTGGCCCTATGCGAACGCCTTATGCCGCCGTATTAAGCCTGATGTTCTAGAAGTTGCATTTTGGTCCCTCAAGTCTTCCAAATCATCTCTATGACCTCAGATCACATTGAGACAACTCCCTTGAGCCCTTAGATCAATGTTCAGGCATGGAAGAGGCTTGTTATCCATCATTCACGCATCAATCCGTTTACTTCCTCCCGAATCCTCTTGGCACGAGCTCTTGTCAATGGTCCGTTTGATACTTGCATCAAACCTGGCGCGTTGTGGCTTCCTTGGATCTCATCAGTAGGTCATGAGCCCAACATTCTTTCAGTCGACACTATCCCTTTCCGCGCGATTCGATCGTCTTCCGGAAGTAAGCCATCCTAGCCCTACAAAGCCACGTGTAAAAAGCATATAGTTTTCTAGGACACTTCTGGACCGGTTGGTTTTTATGTCCCGACATGTTTTGTCAATCCTGTGCATAAAGACAAAAAAATCAAAAAAATGTCATCGACCGACAAAAGAGTCAGTTTGATCACAGCAAAAAAAAAAAAAGATATTGAGAAATAAACACCAAAGAAAAGAATAAGAGTCATACTCTCCCAAAAGAGAATCATAGTGATCAAAATGTCAACAAGACAAAAATCCTTATGCACAGGATTGACAAAAGAGTTGATGACATATGCCTAGAATATTCGAATGGTGGATCCTGAAGAAAATATAGTCTCTTCTCCTGAGATCTGTCCAATATTGGGGAGTCAAAATACAGGTAGAATATGAAAGTTCTATATTTTTGCGAGAGAATCTACTGTTCCAGAAACGGATCATAAGTCAAAACAAAGCATTGTTGCTTGTCCAACCATCTTAGGGTGAGTCCTGTCTTAAAAAGAAAAAAAAAGGGTAAATTGTGTTGTACCCAGAAACACTTCCAGAACCTGTTCCTACCAATACCCCATCCTTTTAGAAAATTGGAAGAGGACTAGCACTGGGAGATTGACAAGGGTACCGAGTTTGAATTCAGAGTCAAGTACAAAAAGTTTGTGTTTGAATCAAATGGCCGATCAAAAAGAGAATATTCCTACGGGGCATGACACATGGGCTTTAGGATACACTCCAACCCCAGCAATGCAACAATGGATGGACCAAAACATGGAGACTATGGTAGCTAGGTGTTCAACCTTTATACAAGCTCAAGGGGCTGATAATAGAACTGCACTTGTCTCTATAGGAACTGTTGATCCATCACCCTCAAGTGTGAATGTAAGTCTACCTAATCCAAACAAATACCCCACCTACCCACATGCTTATTCTCCATACTCATATACATATTCCCTACATCCAAACACTTATCCATCTTACCCAAACATATTCCCTTCTCAGCCAAATGTCAATCCATCCAACCCAAACATCCATCATCAGTCTCAGACTACCACAATCCCAATCCCAATCCAAAACACTACCACATCTCCTACAACCAACATTACCTCTTCATATACCAACATCCCCTTTTCAAACCCAAATGCCTTCCCTTTTCACAAGACAAAACCAATTCAAGGCAGTTCACACTTGAATCCAACCAGTCATATCCCACAGGACCAAACTAGCCCTATCTACCCATTTGCTGTGATGCACCTCACACTGGAGTGATAAACATTGTCCCTCTTTACAATGCTCCTCAAGTAGGCCAGCCTCACACAGCAGCAGTTGATATCACTGATGCAGGGGCTACAAGTTCAGTAGAGGTCAGAGAACTGAAAGACATGGTTTTTAAAGTTTTGAACAAAGATGAGTTTACCGTACGAGTAATGACAAAACGTTTACCGTACGATCACAAGTCAAAACAAAGCGTTGTTGCTTGTCCAAGCATCTTAGGGTGAGTCCTATCTTAAAAAGAAAAAAAAAGAGTAAATTTTGTTGTACCCAGAAACACTTCTAGAACCTATTCTTACCAATACCCCATCCTTTTAGAAAATTGGAAGAGGACTAGCATTGGGAGACTGACAAGGGTACCGTGTTTGAATTCAGAGTCAAGTACAGAAAGTTTGTGTTTGAATCAAATGGCCGATCAAAAAGAGAATACTCCTACAGGGCATGACACAGGGGCTTCAGGATACACTTCAACCCCAGCAATGCAACAATGGATGGACCAAAACATGGAGACTAGGGTAGCTAGGTTTTCAACCTTTACATAAGGTCAAGGGGCTGATAATAGGACTGCACTTATTTTTACAGGAACTGTTGATCCATCACCCTCAAGTGTGAATGTAAGTCTACCTAATCCAAACACATACCCCACCTGCCCACATGCTTATTCTCCATACTCATATACATATTCCCCACATCCAAACACTTATCTATCTTACCCAAACATATTCCCTTCTCAGCAAAATGTCAATCCATCCAACCCTAACATCCATCATCAGTCTCAGACTACCATAATCCCAATCCCAATCCCAAACACTACCACATCTCCTACAACCAACATTACCTCTTCATATACCAACATCCCTTTTCTAAACCCAAATGCCTTCCCTTTTCACAAGACAAAACCAATTCAAGGTAGTTTACACTTGAATCCAACCAGTCATATCCCACAGGACCAAACTAGCCCTATCTACCCATTTGCTGTGATGCACCTCACACTGGAGTGATAAACATTATCCCTCTTTACAATGCTCCTCAAGTAGGACAGCCTCCCACAGCAACAGTTGATATCACTGATGCAGGGGCTACAAGTTCAGTAGAGGTCAAAAAACTGAAAGACATGGGTTTAAAAGTTTTGAACAAAGACGAGTTTACCGTACGAGTAATGACACTGTAGCCTGCTGCTATCTCACTACCATAATTCAAAATGCCTGATATTGAGAAATTCGATGTGAAAGGTTACCCTATTACCCACCTGAGGTCTTATGCTCATGCTATGCTATGTCACTTGATAGCACCACAATTGCTACCTGGGAAAATCTCACTAATGAGTTTCAGAAGAGGTACAAATACAATAACAATTGGGGAAAGAATAGGTGAGACCTTGAGTCATGCACCCAATAGGAAAATGAAACTTTCGCCGACTTCGCTGAAAGATGGAGGAAGAAAACTTTTGCGAACTTCGCTGAAAGATGGAGGAAGAAAGTAGCACAAGCTCTTGAAAGGCCTGACCTAGTCGAGCAATCACGCATCCTTTTGACTAATCTTCAGCCTATTTTTTATGAACGAATGCGGTACTTGTCTTATGCCAACTTCTCTGCCATCCTGGTTGTTGGGTTTCGTATTGATGAAGAAATCTGAGCCGACCTCATACAGGCTCGTTCAAACAGCTTTGATTGTCTTATATGAACGATCTAGATTACGATACATATGATCACATTGTCGATAAAGATACAGTTGTCGAAGAAGCCTCTTCTGAAAGTGATGATTTAGATCCTAGGAATCAGTGAACAATATTTGGGAGTGATAGACCCCCAAGAACATATCCCTTTTACCTATACAGTCAATATTTCTTGTGAAGTATGATCACATATTTTTTATATAATCTTTTGTCCTCAAGTCAATTGAGTCTCTAAATTTAACCTTTTCGAGTTTGTCTCAGATATCGAGTCTAGGTCAAATCCTTATGTGATTTCATGACCCTTGAGTTTAGCTTATCGCCAAGTGTCCTTTGGGTATCGAGTCTTCCTAAATGATGAATTGGCTAACTCAAAAACAAGATAAACTTTACAAGAGTCAATGATGAATCATTTCAAAGTCATGGGCCCACAAAAAATTAAGCACACAAATATACACATAGTGAGTCGAGGGTCTAGACAAAGATCGTCTTCGACCTATTGCAATTGAGCTGTTACCGGCACACTGGGCTGTAACCACACCCAAAAAACTCACATTTAAACCCATCCAAGTCTCGAGCCTTACTCAAAGGCTACACCTACATTAAACCCGATCCAAATCCCATGCCAGATCAAACACTCATTTACCATACACAACCCATAGGCCTTGCCAACACCAAAACACCCTTCTAACCCTCGCCTGCTCGAGTGATCATCTTCTTAAGTTTGCGCCTTCCAAAGCAGGGGCTACTCCATCCTTATATGTACAAAGAATGATCATTCACCCACTCTACAATGAGAGAGATAACTTTCTTTCACCTTTCTTCATTTTCTTGCAATGCTTAAAACAAAAATCGAGAGGACTCCTTAGGCTGAATCCCGAAGGGCAGCCTATGCCAAAACAAAGAAAAAGAAAAAAAAGAGAAGCCTCTCATGAGCAATCTTTCTCTATCTCCCTCAATCTATCTTTTTCTCTTTCTCTATCTCAAACAAATTAGAGTCTCTCTCTCGAGCGAAACCAAATAGCCAATCATCATAGCCAAACAACTAGCCAACCACAAAGGCGAAGCCTTCAGCCAAAAAGCCAATCTCACATCCAAACCTAAACACTTAACCATTCTACCCAAGCCCAGTTATCATTAACAGTTTTGTTTTAATCGGTTATAACATGATCCGAGTCAGGCTGATTGCCAGCTATACACACAAAATATATTAAAATACTATAAATACCAAGGAGGGTCCATAACCCACCAATCAAGGGATGTTCGACGATATAGTGAACTCAAGATTCTCGAGTCTTCTTGGCGTCGTCTCTTTATTTCATTGAGCATACTCTTTCTGTCCCTTCTTTCATTAAGTCTCCCTGGGGCTTTTTGTTATCTATCTCACCTAAACTTATCAAATTGATTCTCCCTAGGGCATGTTCGTCAATCTCACTATACATGAGTCTTCCCACCAAATACCAAACTCGAGTCACTATCACAACTTTTCAATTGAGTCTTCTGGGGCTTCTTACGTCACAGATCATCGACCCTTCCCACAGAGTCTCTTATCATGGGTAGAGACAATCATTATTTCATAAGGGCCAGCAAGGGGTTGTACCTCTTCTGCTCTTCAGATTTGGGATGTTTCTCACCGGCGTAACTTGTTCATCTTGTCAAAGACACGAGCATATGGCTGCACCCATTTGATCTCCGAAGACATGACCTTTAAACACCAATCCTGCAAAGGGCACAAACATGGGGCTATACCCACTTGATCTCTGAGTTCAGGATTTCATCAAATATTTGACTTGTCATACACAAGCAAGGGGCTGCACCCCTCTGACCTTCATTTTCATTATGAGTTCATCTTGTCAGAAGACGCGAGCTTAGGGTTACATACCTCCGATCATCACACAATGATATTTTGTCACATGTTTCAGCTTGACAGAAACACGAACAAGGAGCTATACCCCTCCGATCTTCATAAGAACAATCATTCTCTTTGATTCTACCATGCTTCCCTCTTGCAAAGAGGGCACAAGTTCAAATCTCCATACCTTTGATCATAAATCATGGTTCATCACTACAAATGAGGAGGCCATCTCCCCAACATTTGACAAAAATATGCCGTGGGGCTTTCCCTTGTTGAAACACAGCCAGACAGTGAATTTGCAGTAAGTCAGGATCCCTTCCAAGGCCTGATAAGGAGGACCCACCAAACGAGTTATTGAAATTAAATCTGGATGCCAGTAGTCAAGCGACCTCAAAGACCAAAATTTTACCCACCTTTATCCCAAGGTCGCTAGCAATACCTACACTCATAAACTCACAAAACTATTCCACAACCACATTTCGATCCCTTCAACCACATCACATATCCATCACCCTTGCCTCATCATGTCTTGTCTGTGCATGTTTAAGGAACAATGAACACACACTCCAAATCTAGAGTCTCATTTTGATTGAAAGTATGTATAGCTTCTCTGTTTGTGTAAGCTTGCATTTTAATAGCTGCTGCATCAAACCTTTGCAAAAGCTAATCTTTTGCAGGTACCCTCCTTGGATCAAGGATACTACATCATATCAATAATCACTTTCCAGGTTTCTCCCGAGCCATAAAATAAAGCGTCATTAAGGACCCAACATCCAACATGTTATCAGAAAACGTCGCTGACAACTCAGCACTTCTTTCATCTCCAGCAAAATCCCCATGGGTCTCCACACATTATATCTCGACATAATCATTGCCAATGCCTGTGCACACCATCCCCAGCAAAGTCTGTCCTCCTGGACACCACACAAGTTGCAGTATCAGTTATTCGGCCATTTCCCCACAGGTGTAAACCTGAGGCCTCTGGAGATTAACCGCTCAACTGACACAGCTCAGAAAATGCCACTAACAACTTAGCACTCAGAATCATCTCCAGCAGTATTAATTATTCGGTTATTTTCCCACAGGTGTAAACCTAAAGCCTCTAGAAATAAACCGCTCAATCGACACAGCTTAGAAAATGTCACCGACTCAGCACTCACTCAGAATCTGTCCCCATCAGACATCACATAAGACGGTATCTCTTGGTCATTTTCCAATGGGTGTGTACTTGGGGGTTATGGATTTGACTATCCAATCATATCTTGCAGTGCATTCACACATGTTTTCACACCCAATTATGTCACACAAATGTTTCTGACTTTGAAAAAAAACACACATGCTTTACAGCTTTGAAAAAAAAAAACACACCTTTCACATCTTTGAAAAATAAAAACATAGTCCACATCTTTGGAAAAAAAATCAACAAACATATCCCACCCCTAAACAACATTTTGGTCTGATTCCCGAAACGGGATACGTAGGCAACCTTGTTGTATATTATCTAGATTTTCTTGAATCCATAACCTAAGTCTAAGTTAAGGTGACTAATGGGCCTGCGTGTTTGTTAGAGTGGAAACTTGTACTTAGACAATTGCTTGTAATAACTTAGAATTGCTTATATTGTACTTAGCTTAATCTTAAGAAGATGGTCTTTGTATATCACCCATCTTCATCAGCAATGTCCATCAAGTCATCAGCCAAGTACGTTCCAGCCAAGCTTCATCAGCAATGCATGAAGACCTGAAGATCGTCTCATCAAGACTTGTCCGAAGATATGCCTCAGTTACCAGCAAAGGTCATCCTTGACCTTATGAGTAACAATAACCTGCAAGTACCATTTACTGGACAATTCCATTTTAGGCAAACATCTCAGAAAAGGACATACTACATGCAGTACTTGTCTACCTAATTTTAGTAAACCTGCAGGCAAAGGACAGAGACCACTTGGACTCATCAGAACCTCCACTGGGATTTCAACAGCAAGACATAGGGCATTTAATGCAAGTCTCTTTGCATTAAATGCACCTAATTCAAACCAATTCAAAGACTAAAATTCTCCCAAACGGCTCCAAGAATTCTCTGGGTATAAATTGAAGACTCTATGAAGCATTGAAGACTTAATAAACAACTTGAACTTCTGCAAACTTCATCTTTATTTACTGCTAGTGCATTCAAAGCTTCAAAGTTTTATTCTGTAATTCTTTCTTTGAAGAGCACCAATCTTAGATGGCTAGTCTTTATTGCTCTTCATTGATTGCAATCCTTTACATTCATAGCACACGAAAGTTATATCTTTCAAGATATCAACTTTCACCATAAACACTTGGTGAAAATCTTTTTTTACAAGATCCATAAGTGATCTTTGTGATTATTTTAGTGGAAAACATAGTGCACATATTCAAATCCAAAGCTGACCACTTTGGTAGTGGACGTAGCACTTATTAATAGTGTGAACCACTTCAAATATCTTGTTTACTTTATATCCTTCACTTGTGATTTGGTTATTACTTATTTATTCCTAGAAATTTCCAACTGCTTGAAGGACTGCTGATCTTGGCTTAACAAGATCAGCCATCTTGAACTTGTCCTATACTTCACACTATTTCACTGCAAATTATTTTCTAACTCATTTGTGAAGTAATTTTATAACTCATTTTTAAAATTGGACATAAGCTATTCAACAAATGAAATTGTTAGGTCCATGAGGATGTGCTCAGAATATAGGCTAGAGGGGGGTAAATAGCCTATATGCCCTTTATTAAAGATTTCATCAGATAAAAAAATTATATTGAAAGATAGTGATGAAACAATTAATAAGAATAGGTCATCTTCCATGTTTAAGCGCCATAGCCGATATAGTAGAATCAGCTGATGTGCATCAGCAGACTTTAAGGACTGCTGGTAGGAAGATATTGTTATACTTAGCTGGTATAGAAGAATTTAAGCAGCGGAAGAAAAAGCAGCATAGGTATAGCAATTAAGATTAAAGCAGCTGTAAACAAATAGGTACAAGTTTATCATAACAGCACACTTAAATCTTATATTAGATGCATCAATTACTTTCCACAACCAGATTGCATAAGATATATATCATAAATTACAGGAAAGATAAGTAAAGGCTGAGTGTAACAAAATATGATTTATATTAAAATTCAGCAGAGGTTTGCTCAAGGACAAACATGCTTAGTACATCAACCTAGACTCTCTAACCTAGCAATCTCCTAGGAAAGAAAAAGGAGAGATTAAGAAAGCGAAATCAAATTTATTGAAAATACATTGGAAGACGTAATTAATATTTATTGAATTGTCTTCCTGTAGTATCAACTCGATAAATTTGTTGTGAGAGGAAAATATTAGGCGTTGAACAACAGAGTGTTGAGCACTCGGCCCAGAGTGATGACAATTCATTGCACAATCAACAGCCCTTATAATGTAGTATAAGTCTGCCGATATGAATGCAATATGGATTATTAGGCTTTGGTTCTTCATCAGACATCTTCAAGCTTGATCAGTCTTCAATGACTTGCAGGAAGCTTGGTCTCTAGCTGTAGATTTGAAGTGTAGCAACTGAAGAGACTGAGTCTTTCGAAGGAAGAAAGAACTCAAATCAAGAACGAAGTTCTTGATCAAGCAAAGCTTCTTCGCCTTAAGAATTTCTGTTTTCTTTCCCACAAAGTGTTTGTGCTTACACTTGTGTTTTCTCACTCAGTGTGGTTACAGATTGAAAGCACATAGATCAACATCCCACTGCACAGTTTTAATGAAAGACTGAGAGTCTTCTTTTATAGGCTGGAGAAGATGAAGTAGTCGTTGGAGCTTGGATGAGTTTTTGCCCATTAGCGATCTGGATTATTAATGCATCAGAGTGCACTGTGTGGACTGTTGGGCAAAGACCTTCTATTTAAGCTTTGTCTTGAAGTCTATCCGTGATTCAGGCTATCAGGAAGGGACGTGACATACAGGCCTGGGATGTAGCGCACTGTGTTTGGCTTTTTAGGGAATGTAGCCTTGGAGACTGGAACCAATACATGGAAGAGGAAATGTCTTCTGAATAATAGTCAAAGCATAGACATTGATGCGTATCTTGAGCTGTCAGGAAGATCTTGTAACAGATCTATTTTTAAATTGTAACTTTAAGCAACGACCGATGTTTCTCTTGATGATTATCAGCTTTTTGGCAGTTGTCTGATGAAGAACATGGCTGATACTAGGATTTGCCGATGTAAAACTGCTGTGGTAAAGAATGCTGATAAGACATGGCTGGTGGAGATTTCTGCTGGTGAGACATTGCTGGTATAGATGTCTGCTGGTGAGACATTGCTGGTAGACATGTCTGCTGGCGCTAGTAGAGCTAATTCATATGAATAGTCATCTTTTCTCGGTAGGACAAAGACTCGAACATGTACAAAGACTTCCTAGTCTAATGACCTATGCATTGTTTCATCAAGCTGCCACACTAACCGGTGCGCAGCCCTTTTAGCCACTTGTGAAACATGCGTTGTAATGGGAACAAGCAAATCACTGTGTTGGAATATGCAAACATATGTATCAGCTATTTCATAGGCATATTCCTAACAATCTCCTCCTATTTGCTTGGGGCCATTACTACAATTGACATATACATACGGCTCTTTAAAGCAGATGTTCAGTCCTTAGTAATAACATGCCTTCCAATGAGTGATCATTTTATCTCAAGGCATGCTCTAGGATGAACTTACAAGCGATAGCGTATGTATAGTCATCTATTGCTAAGTATTTATTGTGACACCCCGAGTTCAGGATCTGACGTTGAAACCCAACTCGATGCGCCAAAATAACAAAACGTACCGAATCAATTGATAAGAGTGAGCCACAAAAGCTCAAAATAAAAACTAATGCAGCGGAATACAAGATAAAATGTGAGTTTCAAAAAATCGAACAACAACCACAACTAAATAAACCTCAATGGCCAAACATACACCGGAGAACAACACTAAATAAACCCAACAATAAAAACCTCGACGGCTAAATACACGAGCCGGAGAAACAACAATAATAAACACCACGAGCTACGCGCTCGGGAAAACTACTAATAAAGTATCGACAGACACAAGGCCACACCAAGACCACGAGCTGTAAATCGAAATTATAAAATACTACAATCGGCACGACCTCACAAGTCGGCATTAAAATACAAATTTGAAGAATACAACTATTTCTACCCATATACTAAGTTTACATAACTTAGTAAACCTCACGATCTCACAGTACAAGAAATAAGAAGAAAATGACAATACAAATACATCTTGCTAACTCCAAGCTTCAAGACTCGTTGTGCTAGAACTTGACCTGCAAACTGAGGAGGTTTTTGGGTGAGTCTAAAAGACCCCGTAAGCCACTATAAAGTATTGTATGTTATGAATATGAATACAATAGTAAACCAAGACTCTACATGTAACTAGTCTAGGCACAATTGCAACCTAACCATTAATCAACAAGTTGTTACATACGACTATATGACATGGCATAATGCTCAACAATAGGAATAACATTGTAATGACATTTATACACCATACTAAACATGTAATATCATCGTTGATATACAATTCACATAAGTCACATAGCACCTTGACATTCACATAAGTGCTCGTAATTAAACCACATTATAAAGGATATCATTTCCCTTTCTCCATCTTTGTGTTGCTCCTGCAATACACAAACAAATAACCAAGTGTCCTCGATACCCATGTACGTAGTATCGACGTCCCTGATAAACCTATCGAGTTCTACTAGCAAACCAAAGTCATGCGTATTGCTACAACAGTGAGGCTACTTCTCAACTGTGGCCAACAGAGGAGGGGTGTGTGAACTCCGGTACGGCGACTTATAGCGATTACAAAATAAATTCGTAAAGACTATAGGTCATCCCACCTTAATTAAACAACAAATGCCAGCTGGACTCAATGCAATGGACAAGTAGATATTTACTCGTCATTCTCAACAAATCATCATGTGTTCTATTGAATCACATACCAAATCAACTCAATGTGCTTGTAAATACTAAACATACAATCAATCATTAAAGTAGGATGATTGTCTTATCTCATACTAGAACAATCACAACATGTCCGCAATCATTGAACATATAAACAAAACAAGACCATAGGCAAAGTAGGCCTATTGTACAACTCAATTTAGGATCTCTACATTATCCTATAATAACTCAATACAATCAATATCATGTATATCATAACCTATCACATATCATTACCGTTGTGTTCTATGTATGTCATAACTCATTACAAGTCACATCGTTCGTATTGGAACGATAACCACAGTATGTCATCTCATGTTTGATTAAATAAACTAAAGTCAAGCTCTAACGAATCATAACTTTCCCGATACGTCATCCTATATTATAGGAGACTAAATAACGACCCGTAGTGATTTATACTACTCACTATTCAACTCTGTAGAGTCGATTCTACACATTAATAAATTCATTACATTATTCGACGTTTGTTCATTACGTCCTATACGACTCTGCCAGAGTCAGTCATAACTAGTATATAGCTTGTATGGTGTTCAATATAAATATACTATCTCATGTTGACTCAGCTAGAGTCATTACCCATTTTTGAAACATCGGGACGAGCCGTAGTATCGTCCCTAAATAACTACATTAATCACAATACCCATATTTGGTGTTTTTACCACCCATATAAATATCGCAAGTTCATCGCGAGTAACTTGTTACAAAATTCCACCGAGTTACTAATACTCGATGTTTAACAATAACAACAATTGCAACTCAACGAGTCTCTAATTCTTGGAGACTAATAACAACGATACTTATTCAGCACTGCGTAGTCGTACCATTAAATTTACCAAATATTCCATAAAAATCCAAACATTACAATTATTCCATATTTAGAAACTAGACATCTGGAACTATATTTTACCACTTTGAATTACCTCATTTGGACTTATAGTCATCAAGAATCAGTCACTTAAAGTTAGATCTAATACCTAGAATTTCCAGAAACAGTTTACTCGGCGCAGCGATGAAACACAACCTAAACGAGGTACTTCCTGACCTCTAAAATTTATGAGAATTTACAGAGAACAACCTAACATAAATAAGAATAACATATCCAAAATTTAGAAAATTTTCACGAAAATAGCCCAAAACAGAGACTGCAACTAACTTGAAATTCATGTATTTTTCGTTCTAACTTGTAACTAATATCTCACCAAATATTCTACGCATGTCCAAATATTATGAATCTTATATACCCAGAAACTAGACATTCCAAATTACAATTTACCATTTTAAATAAGTCCATTTGGACTTGTATTCATCAACATGCAACCACATAAAGATTGAACTACAAACCATAATTTCTAGCAACAGTCCGTTCTAC
This sequence comes from Platycodon grandiflorus, assembly GCA_016624345.1. Lineage (NCBI taxonomy): Eukaryota > Viridiplantae > Streptophyta > Magnoliopsida > Asterales > Campanulaceae > Platycodon > Platycodon grandiflorus. The sequence goes on along the minus strand of CM028361.1, from coordinate 57,088,687 downwards.
GTATCGATAATACGCAACCTAAACGTGGTACTTTCCGACCTCTAAAATTTATGAAAATTTCCAAGATTTTGCAAAACATATTAATGTAAAATTATCCAAAATTCAGACAATTCCCATGGACGAATTTTTCCCAAAAAATTCAACATCATGCCTTAAAACTGTGACAAATCTTATTTCAAGAACTAAGCATTTGGCTTCCAAAAATCATCATTTCTTCTCCCAATTATTTTTGCAACCTCAAACAGCAACATAATATATCATAACATAAGTTAGAGCAACTAATCACATGTTTATTCCAAGGATTTAACACAATAATGAACAACTAACACCACCTACATGCTCTACTCTTCTAATTTATCTCATAATCAAATAAAACATTATATTTACTTATCTCAACCAAAATTACATCATTAAAATCAGCATGTAATCCATGGAAAGTGTTCCTCCTGTCAAGAGCTTCGCAACGGTAAAGACGGATCGTCGATCGGACAAGTGAAACTCAAGATATCATCAAAGGGTCTCTTATGGTCTGATAATTGGGAGAAAAGACAGGTCAAAGGGTCTCAAGATGTTGCCTAACTTTAGTCAAAGTCAATAGGTCAACAAGTTAACAATTAAAATTTTGGTCAAATGCTATGAAATTCTGCATTTTTGGGTCAACTTTAAAAACGTGTCTAGGATGATCCACAAGTCTAAAAATTACAAATAAGGTTTCTTTGGAAAGCTCTTTGAGTCTAGTTTACACAGAATCAAACGGTTTGCAAATCTGAGTTTTCTAGACAAAGCTATGGCCAAATTACTACAGAATGTTTGGATGGACAGAATTTTGAGTTTAAGCATGTATCCATGCTTTTGTGTGTATCTTTTTCTATCTTAAGGTTAAAACACACTCAAAACTCAACCTAATCATCCCAAATTGATGCACGAATGACAAAGAACTCAAGACTCAAACATACTTGAAGGTAAACACAGGAAATAACACTCGAATTGACCCGACATACTAGTGAACTTGGAAAGAAGTAGGATCGGGGTATTATATTTATAGACTCGATAAATAAAGGTACAAATACGAAGCAGTAGCAAAAATATTTTTAGGCAATTATGAGATATAATTGATGAGTAGGCCATAAAGATGTTTTTCTTGCGATATAATGTGTATAAGTTGAAGCATTTTGAGCAAGAAAGAATTTTGAATCAGCATACTTAATTGAATTGATTAAGTATCAGATAATTTTAAAAATAGTCCCTTTCTTGTGTAGATTTTTTACAAGAAAGTAATTTTAAGAGAGATGCTACAAAGGTAGTTTTAATAACAGTGTCGTGTAAAAGAATAGTCATTTAGATATTGCTGTTGAAGGATTTTCTCTTGATGATCGGACAACTTAATTAGTTATGTTGATCATATTTTCAGGATGTATCTTTCTATTTTTAGTATAAGATATTTTTCTTTTCTTTACACAGAACTCTCCTTCTTATATGTATATGTCGATTTTTATATGTATATGTCGATAAACTATATGTCGACTAACTCACTAACTCACCTCCTTATGTATATCTCTATTATGTCGAGCTCTCCTTCTTAAACTTATATGTACATGTCGATTTTTATACAAACTCTCCTCCTTAATGGTCACAAGAAAAATTTCGATTATAAACTCTCCTCCTTAAGGACATAGGCATTTTGTTATAAACATGAGTATGCGTATATGATATAGTGCACAGCCATAATGCATAAGATATACATATCAAAAGTAGGGAGTAAAGTACGCAATTAAGTTGTAACTTGAGGGTGTTGTTCCATTGCTTGTAAAGAGATTTTACAAGAATGATCTTTGAAGAACATCTGTGTTTGAGAAAATAGTATTACTAGAAGTTTCTTATTGTTACAACGGCTTATTCAGACTTCTTCTCAAGATATACATCCAAGTGTGATACCAACTGAGTTGTCCTTTTTGAACATATTGTATCTAGATGTCTCTTCTTATAGACTATCTAGAGTATGTCTCCTTTTGAATGCATAAGATATACATTTTTAGAGTATATGAGTCATGTGCATGTGTTTCTCCTTAATGATCACTTTATATAGCTTTCCTTTAATGTATAAGACATACATCTTAGAATGTTAAAAATTATACTTCAAAGTATGCTATGTCAAAGTATTATTTGTCAAAGTATTCTCCTCCTTAATGAGTGTGTCAAGGTGTATAACCTTTTGTTAAAGTATTCTAAGTCAAAATAACTTTCTTTCTGAATGTATAATGCATACATTTCAGAATGTTTATACAGATCAAAGTAAAATAATGATGTATTAAGACATATATCAAAATATAATTCTCCTCCTTAATATCTACTACTTTATATTTTCTTTTGTATTTAAGGAGTCATATATGTCAAGATACTAAAATGTATGAGGCATACATTTCAGAACGTCTATGCTCAAGTACTGACTGTATATGTTCACATGGTCATAAGCACTGTATATATATCTAAGTATTAAATGTATATAACTAAGTATTTTCTTACTAAATTATGTATAAAGATTATAGCACTCTCCTCCTTAATGAGCAAGGGAATCAAGAAAAAAAAAATGCTCACAAGAAAGAATAACAGAGATAAAATATAAGCAGAATATATTGCATAGAAACCATGCAGATATAAGAGATACTGTTTTAACAAAAATATCAACAAAGGAAATGCATTTATAAAACATGTTAAAAGAAGCAAGTTTCCTTTCCTAATCTTTGGAAATTTCTTGAGTAGTTATGGAGTCTGGTGCAGAATTTTCGCCCATAAATGGATGCTCCTCCTGAATGGGTAATTGCTTGAATCGAACGTTTAAGGGAGCGGAGGAAGAAGCAGGGGAAGATTCAGACTCAGCAGTTGATGTAGCATTCCTAGTGGGAATCCAGGCAATGAAATTAGAAACATTGTTCCTGGGATCTTGACGTCGATTTCTACGTCGTCGACTGATTCGAAGAGTTCTTTGAGTCGTTTGAGGTGGAGGTGCCAAAACATTCATCATCCGTAATCTCCATTCGATGTGAGGAATAGGACGAGATGCTAGCTCAATGGAGTTTATGTTCCTCATAGTTTTGAAAGATAAATTTGAAATAGTAAAAAAAATTTGAGGTAGAACAGAATGAGAATTAATAGAAACAGGTCATTAGTCTAAATGATGATATTGGCAGAGTTGAATAGAGTTGTTCTGAAGATGATCTGATGAGGAGGAACTGATATCAAGCATTAGGAGAACAAAATCAGCAGAAATGAATTGATACCTATTGTTGATAAGGAAGATATCAATTGTTAGCAAGAAATGAGATTTGCTGATGAGGGAATGAGTCGAATTAGTGTGATCAGCAGAATGAACACACTAGATACTGATAAAGCATTGTTGGACATGGATCAGCAGTTATAGAAGTGATTGATTTTGAGACTGCTGTAATGTGTCCAGTGATTAGTTAGAAGATAGATAAGTAATTTGGTGGTCGTGACATTAATCAGCAGAGTATGAACTTTGCTGAAGTGTTCGTTCATGTCTGGACCGAATCTTCCAACAAAGAGAATGAGGCATCATAAATGACAACAGGGGTTATATCATCTGCTCATTCTTGAAGAAATACTATATTTGAAAACAATAGTAATTTCTGGGAATCTAAGAATATTTAACTATCTTTTGAGTAAAGTCAAGTTCTTTTAACAATACCAATTCTTTCTTTCATCAAGTTTTCATATGATAAAGTATAACAAGGAGATTTGAATTCAGTTTGTCTAATGATTAGTTGTTAATCAAGATGATACCAATTGTGATGTGTGTACAGATGTATACATATATCAATTGTTACTGCTCATGAATTATCTTAGGATATAGATAATTGAGAGTTTTTAATATCATTATGAAATCAACTAACCTTGCCTTCTATTACTGCAATCTCATTAGTTATACAATGTCAAGTGGTTGTCTTGAAATGAACACTAGTTGTTGTTGTGTTAAAAGAAGTAGAATAGCCTTGAATTTTATGAAGCACTGAGATTTTTGTATTTAAAACACATGAGTATTTCCATATACTTTGATAAAGATGATCTCATTTTTGAAAAATAGAATTCTCAGCCATCTTTTCTTTCATACATCAGACAACCTTTGTTTATAACGGATGTACTACTGACCTTATAATTTAAATTTTTTTTTTTAAATTAGAGATTGAGTAAATAGTTTACAGCTTTAAAGGGTAGGTATAGACATGAAAGGTCATTCTTTAAATTGTTGTAGTCTAACTATTATAACTTAGATCAGCAGACTTAGATTTTGATCAAGGTGAGTTGATTAATCTCTGAAAGGCAATTATCCAAGTGATTGAAAGTATGTGGTATACAAAGAAAATGGATTGTTACTCAATATAGCAAATTTTCATAGACAAGTTTGCTGATGGGTTCTCAGCAGAGTTTGTGCAAGAATTGTATGATCATTTCATTAAGGTCAATTCTTCATTCGTCAATAAATGTTGAGTGAAATTGTACGATGAAGAGCAAATTATTAGATCAACACAATTGAAACACATTGATTCATGCTATCAGAAGAATTTAGAGAAGAAGAGAGTCATGAAGGAAAGTTGCTGAACTTGTATTCAATAATCCAAACAGTTAAAAAGTTTTGAATATGTCTTTTTTAGGGATCAGCTGATTACAAGAACAATACAACAAGAAATTGACTAAACTGCTGATTACAAGACAAAGATAGGCAATGATTCAATTTTGATTAGAAAATTTGTTACAGAGTTTTATCCAAGATATCCTAATCCAGAGGACATGGTGAGTGAACAGAAGTCATGGACTTCGGAATAGATCAAGTTGGCTATTTCCGTTTTTGATCTCCTCCAACTCTGGGGGGAGGAAGAACATGTTCATACCTACAGGTTACTCCGGAAGAACCTTAGGGTGATAGTCATCAAGGATTTACTGCTTTGGCCACGAATCCCCTTTGATATGCACAGGGATGGATGGTAGTGGTTAGCAGTTCGTCATCCTCATCAACACCTTATTAGCTACCTAATCCAGTCAAGCTGAATTATCTGCATCAGCCATCGTTGGGGTGATGGCTAGTATATTTACAAATGCCCAGACGAGTTGTTTGAAACAACAATTTACCAGATGCTTTCCGGACATTTGATAAATCTGATCTTGGATCTTCTTTGTGATGCTCATGTATACATGCAGAGTTACGATGGTCAGATAGGTATATGCTAAGTGGTTTTCATAGTGATTCATCTGAAATCAATTTAGTGTATCAGTAAGATTGATAACCAAATGTTAGGAATGGAGTGAAATCACTAAGAACATAAATTAATAATCTTCTATCTTACCTTTTAATATAAATAATTTTAAAGACGTTCTTAAGTGTTCTGATAATCAAAGGTCTGTAGCATACAGTTCATCTTTTGCCTACAAACTTTTAAGATTACCAGACAAGACAAAAGAAGATTTCTTTTATCAAATAATTTTAAGAAGCAAGATTGAAAATTAATAATGAATGATTTCTGTAACAAATGAGTTAATAAAATTTCTCTCAGATATTATAATTGTGTCTTTAAAAGTGATTGAAAAGAAGTTTTTCACAGTGATGAAGATTTTTGATTTTGTGAATGCATCTTTGAGAATTTTAAATCAACTCATCATGAGTAACAGAAATAAACCAACACAACTTTGAATGAATATGAGAGAGTCATACCCAGTTGTTAAAGTGTTGACTTGATCGATTTTTAGGATTTGTACTTAGTAACATTTTGAGAAAATATTTGAATCAGTGTTTAACGTCATATAGATCTCAAGCAGTGAGTGAGTATATATAATAATAGAGTTTGAAGAAGAAAGATCTCTATTTATACTCAGAGGCCAGACAAAGGATCATACAACTAAGTGAGGTTTACTGTTGGTCTTGTCCTTTCTTGTTCCCTATAGAAATGAAATTGAAAGCCTGAGGGAATGATATTTTCAAGATCTGGTGAAATCTTTTGGTTGGTCAAACACATTTAGTTGATTTTCCAGAGAATCATGAAAATTGTCTTTACTTTAAACGAAGTAGTCAGTCTTCGTAAAGCGTGCCTCAACCTTTAATAGACTTAGGAAAGAAACAAGTCATTTAAAGGTATTACTCCTATAAGTTAGCACATATAACTGAACTTATGAAGTGTTTGTTAGCAAATATGGAAGTTCAGCCAACTAGGTTTTGAAAATTGTTTTAAAACCATTTTAGGTCAGCTGATATGGAATGTGTTGACCAGTTCTTTGAAAAACATTATCATAAAGCAAGTCATACAAACACATAGATATATCATAAAGAGCATAGTATGATAAGACTTTATGCAACATGTCTGATAATAAGTTATCAAGAGATTCAGCAGACATGGGTGCATGCATATAACAAAGCAGTTACTGACCTGTTTTGTATATGCTGGAGAGGTTGTCTTTTTTAACATCTTGGACTTAATATTAGACTTTTATAAGATAGCACCGTAGTCCAATAGATATTGATTTGAAGTTGTGCTTCTTCGAGTGAGTGAAGGACATAGAAGGTTACCCATCAGTAATTAGCAGTCCTTCATAAGTCAACAGCCAAATTGATGTCTGCTGATGGAGAGAGTTGTTACATCTATGATTCTTGGTTGTATGAGTTCCTGCCTTAAATACTCAGAGAAGAACATTAGCAACATTTATGAGCTAAAAATAGCTCCAGAAATTCAATGATACAAATGAGACTTAATAAGCACAATACTTGAACGATTACTCAAAATATGGCTTATAAGTGTAACCCAGATAATATGAAATTGTGGACTAGGGTTACTTTCTCACTTTATTTTTTTTTAATTTTTTTTAAAGAAACAGGGGCGGCACCCTGCAGGAATTATTAGAAAAAAAGGAATACAAACAAGAGGGGAACAACCAGCCTTGCCCTTATAGAATCGGGAGGACAAAGGAGTCTAACCTCAGAAAGCATGGCATATAGTCGACACCAAATTAAAGAAAAAACCAAAAACCAACTATTTCCGAAAACTATATAAACCAAGAAAATCATGATCAAGCACTTGACGAATATCACGATGGAGATGCTCCCGTTTCTCATAGAAAACTTTCTGCTGATGCACATAAGCTTCTAAAGCAAGTCTGTCTGCCACTTTGTTTAATTCTCTAAATACATGAACCAAACCAAAGTTACCCAGATTCATCTTACAGTCACGAAGATCATATTCGTAGCGCCAAGGAGCGTTATGAAATCCTTTCAGAACAAAAATTGCAATAGAAGAATCAGATTCAACGATCACATGATATAAATGTAAAGCCCGACAGAGGGCCAAACCGTCACGGAGGGCATAGATCTCAGCGGCCATGTTAGTACCTTGACCATAAAAATTAGAAAAAGCACGAACCAAAAACCCATCACAATCTCTAATAATTCCGCCCCCTGTGCAAAAACCATTTCTAGCCGACCCATCTGTATTTAACTTGAATTGGCCAACATCCGGGGGTTTCCATCTGACCCATTGACCCCTCCTCCTCGAAACAGTGAGACAAGGAAACCGAAGCGATTTCAAACTCCTTTCACCCGCAAGATCAAGAGAAGACTTTGGATTGAACACTGAAAGCATGTCACTAATATCCTTACGAATATTGTTAATAATTCTTCCAACTTGCATAGGAGACCCCTCAAAGATGGCTTTGCACCGGGCCTTCCAGATTTCCCACACAGAGAATGCAAAAATACCAAGACAAACCGCCCCCATTTGATTTCGAAGAGACAGGCCCTCTGTCCAAATAACCCAACTGTGTAAAATTGTCGAATACTGAGAAATTTTATTAAAGGGCTGAGCAAAGTAAACCCAAACAGCCATCGCAATCTCAGACTGAACAAAGAGATGAAGTAAAGATTCTTGCTAAGGACGAACACAACAGCACACATATTTAGAGACAATAGGGACCTAACGATTGTGCAGCAGTAAATCAACCGGAACAACATTATGGAAGAGCTTCCATATAAAACCACTCTCCTTCATTGGTAACCACTTTTGCCAGATTTTAGCAGCCTAAAGAGGTTTTGGAGCAGGAGACCGCACGGCATTCCAGTAAGCCTTGGTGGTGAAGCAGCCTGATTGAGTAAGCTTACATACGAGCCTGTCAGGAAGAAGAGGATCCGTGCGCACTGCTTTGATAACATTGTGGAACTGAGACGGGAGCAAAGGCAGCAACTGATCCAGCCTGTCTAAACCATCAACCACAGTGAGCTTTAAATCTGTAAGAAGGGGGCCAACTAGACGATCACCACACCAATTATCATTCCAAAAGGATCGTAAACCCGCACCAATCACCCATTGACTGTGTTGAACCACCCTAGACATTTGCGAAATAATGGATTTCCATATATGTGTGGAAGAAACCAGACTCATAAAATCATTAAAAACCCCATATTTGGCATTGACAAAACGGGACCATAAGCTTTGATGTTGAACGGCATTCCACACTAGTTTTGCATGAAGGGACTCCATAACTTGACCCAAAGACCGAAGGCCTAAACCCCCCTCCGTTAAAGGTTGACAAAATTTGTCCCAAGCCACCCAATGAACTCGCCTTTCCCCAGCGGAGCTCCATAAAAAATTAGCCATCTTGCTTTTAATGGCTTTAATAATTGAACTCAGAACTTTGACCACCGCAAGAGAATGGATGGGAATACTGCTCAAGACTAATTTAAGCAAAACAATTTTACCCCCAAAAGAAAGAAGTCGAGACTTCCACCCCTCAATACACTGGGAGATACGGAGCAAAAGATCCTCAAAATAAATACGCTTCGGACGACCTTTAAACAACGGGACCCCTAAATACTTCATGGGCAGACGACGATGAGTACAGCCAGACCAGTTTCCAAGTAAAGAGATTCGTCGATGGGTAGAATTCGACGGAACATAGAATCCACTTTTCTGTAAATTAATGAGCTGCCCCGAACTCCGTTCATATTTGACCATTAAACATTTAAGGGCCATAATAGAAGATTTGCTAGCATTACTGAATATCAACATGTCATCAGCATGAAGTAAGTGCGAGATAATTAAACCCCCTCGACCATGATCGAATGGTCTAAACTGCCCATCAGAGATTGCACCATTAATGTTAACCGAAAAAATTTCCTGAGCTAAAATGAATAAAAGCGGAGAAAGAGGATCCCCTTGACGAACACCACGAGTAGAATTAAAGAACCCAAAACTTTCCCCATTAATCCGGAAAAAATACCAAATCAAATTAATGACTCTGAATATCAAATCACGGCTTGCCGCAGTAAAACCAAAAGCCTCCAAAGCTCGCAAAAGAAAATCCCATTCTATCCGATCATAAGCTTTCGACATGTCAAATTTAAAAATAATATTACCACCTCGCACCTTGTGATCCAGTCGATGAACCATTTCCTGAGCCAACACAATGCTTTCCTAGATATTGCGACCTTTAACAAACCCTGACTGTTCAGGAGAAATAAGATTTGGAAGCAAAGAGGCGATCCTAGTAGCCAAAATTTTTGAAATAACTTTACCCACAAAATTGCATAAGCTAATAGGACGCAAATCACCTAAATCCGTAGGGTTTTCTACCTTCGGGATCAGGACAACTGTTGTAGCCGTGATACCTTTAGGCAAACTACTTCCTCGGAAAAAATCTTGAACCGCCGCCACTACATCATTCTTAACAATATCCCAACAGGCCTGAAAAAACCACCCCGTAAAACCATCCGGACCAGGAGCACTAGTAGGATCCAACTCTTTGACAGACGCCCAAACCTCATCCTCATCTGAAATATGCTGAAGATAACTATTCTCTTGACTAGAAATCCCTCGCTGAACCCCTTCAAATAACGACCCATCTATATCGTGAGCAGAAGAGGAAAACAAGTTCGAAAAAAATTGAATTGCCATTTCCCCAATCTGAGCATTATCCCGACACCAGTTACGATCAGGAAGTCTAAGCTTTACCGTATTAATCCGGGACCTTTCTTTTATACTTGCATGAAAATACGTCATATTCCTTTCACCATCCTGAAGCTAATTCTGCCTGGCTTTCTGCTGAAGCATTTCAGCATCCCATTTCAGCAGCTGAAGGAGCTCATTATTTCTTTGAGCAAGCTGATCCACAACAGACCCATCCCAGGATTGCTGTAAACTGAAATCCAACTGCAAAATGATATCCTGAATAGAAGCAAGCCGCCGTTGAACATGACCAAACACTGACCAGTTCCACTGCTTCAATTCTCTACGCAAAAGCTGAAGTTTCCTAGTCAAAATCGTCAAAGCTGAACCCAAAATAGGTCTATCCCATTGGTTGCGGACGAAAGACAAAAAATCAAAGAGTTGGATCCCATTGGTTGCTTCAATTCTCACTTTACACTTCAGACATATCTGCTCATAGTAGTTTAAGAACTTGTTCTGATGTTGAGCATAAATTCATTGAGTGTATCTTTTAGGCAGAAGCTTTCCGTTAAAGAAGATCAGTTTCATCATAGATGTCCATAGACCAAGAGCTAATATTCACAGTGATTTAGAGATGACATAAATCTGATTTCCCTTAAATTATCTTTGAAGATCTTCTGATTTCATTTGCTTTAAACTTTCAGTGATTAGTTACATATTTTCTCTAGAGGGATAATTAGTAAAGTCTTCAGAAACTAAGTATCATAGAATGTAGAGATTAGCAGATTCCATGATAGGAAGTTTTCGACACTTAGACATGTCCAAAAAGATACTAGTGTGAACCTCAATTTCTTATGATACAAAATCACAAGTATTTGAATTGAGAAGCTTTCTTGAAAAGGTGTTAGATTGAAACAATCGTTAGCCTTATATCTAGATGAAATTTTTTCAGAAGTAAACTAGAGTAATTCATCCATCAATTATAAAGTTGATACATTTGCTAGAGGATATGACATGGATTTGAAAACGGATTATATTTAAAAAGAACATTATCCATAGCAAGTCAAACTCTATTTGACTATAGTACTTCTCTTCATAATATCAATTGAAGAATATATTTTTGTTATATGAAAGATTTATCTATAGTAATCACACAGTCATCATAATAATCTTTTCTCACAAGTTTTTGAAAACAAAAATGATTTTGATTTGTAACAGTATTTTCAAAATAGCTTTCAGGTCTCTCAGTCAAAAGATTTCAGAAATGAGAATTTTGAAAACAAATCTTTTCGACTATGCATCTAATCTGAGCGACTGGATCGAAACTCTCAAGTTGTCAAGCCTAGAATGAAGTTTACAGAGTACTAGCTCTGATACCAATTGTTAGGTCCACGAGGATGTGCTCAGAATATAGGCTAGAGGGTGGTGAATAGCCTATATGCCCTTTATTAAAGATTTCATCAGATAAAAAAATTATATTGAAAGATAGTGATGAAACAATTAATAAGAATAGGTCATCTTCCATATTTAAGCGACATAGCCGATATAGTTGAATCAGTTGATGTGCATCAGCAGACTTTAAGGATTGCTGGTAGGAAGATATTATTATACTTAGCTGGTATAGAAGAATTTAAGCAGCGGAAGAAAAAGCAGCATAGGTATAGCAATTAAGATTAAAGCAGCTGTAAGCAAATAGGTACAAGTTTATCATAACAGCACACTTAAATCTTATATTAGATGCATCAATTACTTTCCACAACCAGATTGCATTAGATATATATCATAAATTACAGGAAAGATAAGTAAAGGCTAAGTGTAACAAAATATGATTTATATTAAAATTTAGCAGATGCTGCTCAATGACAAACATGCTTAGTACATCAACCTAGACTCTCTAACCTAGCAATCTCCTAGGAAAGAAAAGGGAGAGATTAAGAAAGCAAAATCAAATTTATAGAAAATATATTGGAAGACGTAGTTAATATTTGATGATTGATACCTCGTAAGTACACGAGAATACCGGAGTATAGCTGCGCAAAGACAAGGGTTGAACCACAGAGACAAGAGAATGATTGAATATTGTTAACTAGCAACTTAAAGAACGAAAATAAAAGACAAAGGGGTTTTTGTTGATTTCTTAAAAAACTATTGACAAGAATTTAAACTAATTTATCACCTAAAATTATCAACTAAATTATCAAAGCAAATAATTAAAAAGTTTACCAAATATGGAGAGAATCTAGGAATTGGATTTCAATTGTATCGCCTTCTTATGGTCATGCAAATAAAGTATCAATCAACATCAAGGGTAATCACATGAATAAAGACTGGGACGCTTGGGTCACGGTTTGCAATCTTAGTATTCTCAAATTGTTATACTTTCTTGGTCCGTCCATATAACAATTCAAGAATCCTTTAAGCATACAAAGATTATAACACCTAAATTCTATCTTAGCATGGTCATGAATCAATAGAATTTAAGTAACAACGGAGATGGCACACATATAGCTTATGTATTCTGGTCGTACAATTCACTATATCCAAATAATCTAAACGGTAAAATATACCTTCACGTATAAATACCAGAAGAGATTCTATTTTAATACTCCATTGAAACACAAGATGTTAAAAGAATAATAAATAAATTAGAGCATAAGAATTTGATACAATTTACATCCAATCCCTAGAAGGATGAGTTTAGCTCATCATTGATTGCAAAACAACACAATTCAATGATGAAAACATACTTACAATTACTCCACAGATTGAAATATTAAACTCCAATCTTTCTAGCATAAAAATTCCTCAAAATCGTGTGTCCCCTCTCCCAAAATGGAGGCTTACTTAAATACAAAGTCACAAGGAAGAAACCCTACTTTCCAAAATTACAAAACAGGCCTACAGCTAAAAACGGGACAAAGCGATCGCTTTGTATGAACCAGAGCGATCGCTCTGCTTCAAAATACAGTTTCTGCCTCTTAGGCGATCGCTTTAGCCCGAATATTTTCCTTTCTCCTTAAGCTTCCTGTAATTACATCCAGGTCCCCTCAGTCTTCCTTTATAGCTTCACAATGCTTCAATTTTAATCATTTGACAATTGACTCCCTGAAACTTCCATCAAACACTAACAACCCATCTTAGATTACAAAAAGCCGAGAAATAGCTTAATTTAAGCCCAGAAAATACCCAATAAATGATTATAAAACTCATTTATCAAATACCCCCAAACTTAAACTTGAGCTAGTCCTCGAGTGAAAATAAGAAAACTAATAAATACAAAAGCAATAAAAATATTATCATTTTTATGAGTCAAATCAATTTGGCCTAGGTCACCATATTGCCTCAGAAGATTCCTCCTCATCACATTATGCTTCACAACGCCAATTCCCAACATAGACTTTCACTTAATCACATTTTATTCCTTCAAGTCACCGTGTGTGTGTGCAAAGCCATTTCTTAATAGTACCCAAGTTTAAAATTCGTTATAGAGCCAAGTACCACCTCCATTCCTTATCAAGACCACCACAAAATTATAATATATGCATTTCTCAGAGTACTCCATGAAACATAAAAACTGATAATTATCCCATTCATTACTGCAAACATAAGTAGCAATACCGAAACTCTTCTTCTTTTTTTCTAGACAACCTTGTGGACAGTGCAATGTTCAACTCCCTTAAGCTTTCTAATTAACCCATGTAACAAGTGTTAGGCTAATGACTCTCAAACCAAATGGCTTTAAGGCATTAGGTGTATAAACACCCCAATGAGCTTACTAACTCGAGTTAAAAAGGCTACGAAGCAAAACTATGTCTTCACAAGGATATTCTTTTTTTTTTTTTGTTCGTTTCGGATTACTTAAACTCTATTTAGGCCTAACTTCAAGGATTATTACTAGTTTAAAATTTTCATGATTACTCTCAATTTCTTCCCAAAACCTTGACTTATTGAAATGCTAGGTATACTATAAACTCTACAAAGTCAACTAAACTTGTTAACAATTCAATTCATGGCTTGAGTGCTTAAAAGGTTGGAGACTTAAAGTTCAAATCAGTGACCAGTTACTATCCACATTGTTCCATAGCATCGCTCCCTAGCATATTCAATCTTTTCGAACTACGGAAATATCATCATGGGCGGTGACCCTCAACCAAACTAAAGACTCGATTTTTTTTTTTTTTGAAAATAAAACTACTAAAGGCTAATAAATAAAATTACTCCTACAAAAGCAATAAAAATTAAACTAAGAAAACAGTAAACAGAATAGAAGCAGGAGTCCCGTTACCCAAGAGTGACACCGCACACCGCCAAACTTACTGTCCACAACGTCCTCGATGTGGATGAAGTTCAAAAATCAGGCGGAGGAGTCAGAGGCCAAGGGGCAAGTTCGAACCCCGTGCCGCCATGGCCTGAAAAGCAGAGACAGTCCAACCCTGAAATTGCTCTTCCTGAGATTGCATGGCTCTCAGTACTTCCCTAGTTTCACTGTAGAATTGCCCTTGCTGAATCGCTATCTCTTCTATTCTGGAAGACATCTCTTCCAACTGCTCCTGAACGTTGAATTCAGTCTCTGGGTCATCATCTTCCTCTTCCTCTGCCTCAGCCACTGCTGCTCGCACACGCCGTTGACTAAAATCACGGGCATTAGAAATCAAGGAGGTGAATGAGATTTTTGGTCGTACTAGTAATCTCTCTAAATCATCCTCCCAAACCACCCCGGCTTTCTTGCATAATCCCGTGATCAAACTTGGGAAGCAAAATCCCAACGGCAAGTTCCCCAAGACAACTGACCTCATCTGGAAGTTAATTATGGTCCCAATATCAACTGATCCTCCCGTTAGAATGGTGAAGACCAATACAGCTCGGGCCCAAGGCAGAGTACTTTGATGGTTTGTTGGCATGACATTAGCACATACAAATTTGTAAACCCCTTTAGCCTTATCCAACAAAACTTTCTCACTTAAGCTCTTTGACTTCCCTTGCCGATAAACCCAATCCGACTCAGGCTGTGCCAACACTGCCAGCACTTCTCCAGCTTGCACCGGACGGTTCATATTCCTTTGATAATCATCCTCGACGTTACGAAACGTCGGCAGCTCCAAATACTCATTCAAAGCGAGCGCACCAAAGTCGATAGCTTTCCCCCACACCCATGACCAACTATCCGCAATCTCAGCATGGCCATTGGCGTAGAATTCCTGCACAATGGGCACCACTGCCTCCGTGGGAACATTACAAAAATCCTCCCACCTGCGCCTTCGAAAATCAGTGCGGAGTCCAAAGCTATCAAAATCAAAACCACGCTCGGGCAATAAACCCTTGGTTCCCAGACACTTGGAGTAAGCCGTTGCGGCATCAGGAGTCATGAACCGCTCCACAATCGGAGCTGAAGAACTGGAGCTCGCACCTTGCCCATCACGAGTTTTCTGGGATTTTTTTGTTCTCGGCATTCTTTAATAAACACCAATAACGACCCACAAGACTAAAAATTCAATACTCCAAACCAACTTCCAACCGACCCCCTACTTCAAGTTCACAGATTGCACAAGGCCACACAATAGAACAAGAACACACCAATAGTATAACTTCAACAATCCAACTCCAAAAACAACAAATTCCCCCAAACTTGGTGTATAAATAGTAAGAAGAACCAACAAATACCTAACCAAGCTTATAAATTGGAACCAAAATAGCACCAATCAGGAATCTTACTTGCTTTGATAGCCCTTGAAATTCGAACCCAGCAGCAAGGATGTGAAGAAATCAAGCAATTGATTAGTTTCCCAAAACTTCAAGAAAGCCCTAGGTTTGATGAAGCTTGGATTTTCGTCACAATTAGCCCTTGAGCAAGGTTGGAGATTGATATGGAAAGTTGTGGTAGGTGTAATTTGGCCGGATGTTTGAGATGTGGTCGGAACTGACGTCGGAATGTGGAGATGGCTGGAGACGGCGGCTGGAGAAGAGAAAGAAAATCTTGGGCGATCGCTGTGACCTGCCCATCCAGACTTTATATCGGACCAGAGCGATCGCTCTCACTTGACCAAAGCGATCGCTTTGTTTTATATAACAGCCTGACTCAATCTGCCCGAAAGGCAATCGCTTTGTTTATGGACAGGGCGATCGCTTTGTCTGAAAATCAATTATACCCCCATTCTGCCTCAAAAGCGATCGCTTTCTTCCCATACAGGGCAATCGCTTTTATCTCAATTTTTCTGTATCAAGATTCTGTCCCAAGGGCGATCACTCCCTTTTTGGAAAGGGCGATCGCTTTGACCAAAAATCCCCAATGTCCCTTTTTCAGCTCCAAACTCTGAATTTCTTGAAATTTTCCTGCTACTACCTGCTTAGAAAGCTACAAAAATACACTAAACACTAAAGTATGCATTAGGAAACATATAAATACATAAAAACAAAAATCTTTTTGGAGGGTGACACTATGTACACTCTCTTGAAAACCCACAAACTCAGAGAGACTCTAAAGAGTGACTCAAACTAAAACATATAAATATAACACTAACTAACAGGCTTCCACCCCCAAACTTAAAACATGCTTTGTCCTCAAAGCTTGGATCGAACGAAAGACACATGCCAAAGTGTGTGAAGTGGAGCCACTTAATATACCTACAAAAGTAAAAAATAAATAAATAAATAAATGATTACCTAGTTGGGTTGCCTCCCAACAAGCGCACTTGTTTAATGTCGTTGGCTCGACGCCGATTGAGACGGCAACAGCTATGGATCCCATAAATCTGTCATCTCAATTGTTTCCACAATCGAGACCCCTTCATTGTACGGCTTCACACGGTGCCCATTGACCTTGAATGTTGTTTTTGTTTTAAGGTCCTTCAATTCCACGGCCCCATGCGGAAACACATGCACCACCTCGAACGGATCCGTCCATTTGGACTTAAGTTTTCCCGGGAACAACTTCAACCGGGAGTTGAAAAGGAGGACCTTCATGCCGGGACGAATGAACTTAGGTTGAATTCGTTGGTCGTGATACTTTTTCGTCTGTTCCTTATACAACTTTGCACTTTCATATGCATCTTGCCGCAATTCTTCCAACTCGTTCAGGGCCAACATTCTTTTCTCACCTGCTAATGTCAAATCCATGTTGAGCTCTTTGATTGCCCAAAAAGCTTTATGTTCTAGCTCAACCGGGAGATGACATCCTTTTCCAAAAACAATTCTATACGGACTCATTCCAATTGGGGTCTTGTAAGCCGTGTGATAAGCCCAAAGAGCATCACTTAGCTTCAAAGCCCAATCTTTCCTTGTGGGTCGAACTGTTTTCTCAAGTATCCCCTTAATTTGACGGTTGCTCACTTCAACTTGGCCGGAAGTTTGAGGATGGTATGGAGTTGCCAACTTGTGCACCACCCCATACTTTTTCAGAGAGAGTTAAAAATCCAGCTCGTGAAATGAGTCCCTTGATCACTGATGATTGCCCTTGGTATACCATATCTGCTAAACACAACATCACAAAGGAACTTGATAACAGTGTTAGCATCATTAGTACGAGTGGCAATTACTTCCACCCACTTGGACACATACTCAACAGCAACCAAGATATATGTAAAATCATGAGATACAGGAAAAGGGCCCATAAAATCAATGCCCCACACATCAAAAATATCAACAACCAAATTATTCACTAAGGGCATCTCATTTTTCTTACTTATTCCCCCTGTTCGCTGACACCTATCACATTGTTGGCAGTAAGCATGAGCATCCTTGAATAAAGAAGGCCAAAACAAACCATATTGCAACACTTTACGCGCTGTTTTCTGGCTACTAAAGTGTCCACCACAGTGGAGCTCATGACAAAATGCCAACACACTCTTTTGCTCTTCGTCAGGGATACATCTACGAATCATCCTATCAGAGCACAATTTGAACAAATAAGGATCATCCCAAATGTAGTGCTTAACATCAGACAAAAATTTCCTCTTTTCATGGTAGCCAAAATCAGGGTTAATGATGTTTGCAACAATATAGTTCACAAAATCAGCGTACCATGGTTCTCTAACTTGAACTGCAAACAGTTGTTCATCCGGAAAATCTTCATTTACCGGATTAACATTCTTTAAAAAGTTCTGTTCAAGAAGAGGTAACATTTCAAGCCTAGACAGATGATCGACAACTACATTGTCGGTCCCCTTTTTATCCTTGATCATTAAGTCAAATTCTTGTAACAATAGCATCCACCTAATGAGTCTAGGTTTGGCATCTTTCTTTGTTAACAAGTATTTTAGGGCAGTATGGTCCGAGTAAACAATCACCTTTGATCCAAGCAATTATGGACGAAATTTTTCCAATGCAAACACAACAGCTAAAAATTCTTTTTCAGTAGTAGTATAGTTCAATTGTGCATCATTAAGTGTCCTACTTGCATAATGAATTACATACGGTGATTTGTCAACTCATTGCCCTAAAACAGCCCCAATAGCAAAGTCAGATGCATCACACATAATTTCAAAGGGTAAAGACCAATCAGGGCTAACAAGAATAGGGGCCGACGTCAACCTTTCCTTCAACAGATTGAAGGCATCAAGACAATCTTTGTCAAAGATGAACTCAGTATCTTTGGCAAGCAGGTTACATAAAGGTTTGCAAATCTTAGAAAAATCTTTTATAAATCGCCTATAGAAACCTGCATGCCCTAGAAAACTACGGACACCTTTAACAGAAACGGGGGGAGGTAATTTTAAAATAATTTCAATTTTTGCCTTATCTACCTCAATCCCTTTTTGTGAGACAATGTGTCCCAACACAATGCCTTGTTTGACTAGAGAATGACATTTTTCCCAACTAAGGGTCAAATTTGACTCACAACAACGTCTAAGTACCATTGTCAAATTCTCAAGGCAATCATCAAAAGAATCCCCAAAAATCGAGAAGTCATCCATAAATACTTCCACACACCTTTCAATCATGTTAGAAAATATCGAAGTCATACATCGTTGAAAGGTTGCGCGAGCATTGCATAAACCGAAGGGCATCCTTCGATATGCAAAAGTGCCAAAAGGACATGTAAAAGTTTTTTTCTCTTGGTCTTCCGGTGCAATGGGAATTTGGTTATATCCCGAAAAACCATCTAGAAAACAATAGAAAGCATGTCCTGCCAGTCTCTCAAGAATTTGGTCAATAAAGGGTAAGGGAAAGTGATCTTTTTTAGTGGCGGCATTCAATTTCCATAAATCAATACACATCCTATACCCTGTAATTGTTCTTGTGGGCACTAACTCCTCTTTTTCATTCTTCACAACAGTGATTCCTGATTTCTTTGGTACAACTTGCACCGGACTCACCCACTTACTATCAGCTATTAGGTATATAATACCCGCATCATGTAGCTTGAGCACTTCTGCTCTTACTACTTCCTCCATGTGAGGGTTAAGTCTTCTTTGGTGCTCCCTTGAAGGCTTGGCACCTTCCTCAAGATTTATCTTATGCATGCACATGACAGGGCTAATTCCCTTGATATCAGCCAAAGTCCAACCTATGGCCTCTTTGTGCGCACGTAAAACACAAAGCAGCCTTTCTTCCTGTTCATTAGTCAAATCAGATGCAATTATAATAGGTAAAGTATTCCCCTCCCCAAGAAAAGCATATTTTAATGTCTCGGGCAATTGTTTCAACTCGAACTTAGGAGGGGATACAACAGAGGGCAAAAGTTTTGTGTTAAAATGCCCTAGGGGGTGAAAAGGAGAGTCACTAGGAATTTTCTCTTCTGTCTTATCGAAGACAGCTTTTATTTCATGGACTTCCTCATTATCCCTGTTCTCACCACCATTCAAAAGAGCCTCGATTTCATCACAAATCAGCTCATTCTCCACATTCTAAGAGATCAAAGATTCTAACATATCAACAGAGAAGCATTCAGTCTTATCATCAGGCATTTTCATAGCATCAAACACAGATATCTCAACAGTTTCATCCATAACAGACATGGACAACTTACCATTCTTCACATTAATGACAGTGTTAGCAGTAGCCATGAAAGGTCGCCCAAGGAGAATGGGCACTTCATGATTAGCGCTAACCTGTTTTTCCATCTCTAAAACCACAAAGTCTACTGGTAGAATCAATTTATCAACCTGAACTAAAATATCCTCCACAATGCCCATAGGATGTTTCACTGATCGATCAGCCAATTGCAAGGACATTGTGGTGGGTTTTAGTTCTCCCAAACCCAATTGCTCATAAACAGAATAAGGCATTAAATTAATGCTAGCACCTAAATCCAGCATTGCCTTCACCTTTTTCGAGTCCCCCAAAGAAATTTGGATGTTGAAACTACCGGGATCTTTCAGTTTAGGTGGGAGGTTCTGCTGGAGAACGGCACTAACATTCTCAGACATTATCACCTTTTCATTCTTGTCATACCTATGTTTCCTGGTGGTGAGATCTTTGAAGAATTTTGCATAAGATGGAATGTTCTTGATCACATTTAACAGAGGAAGATTTATGTTTACTTTGGAAAGCATCTCATAAATTTCTGAAAATTGTTTATCCATCTTATTCTTCATTAATCTGCCAGGAAAAGGAATAGGTGGCGAATATGGAGCTGGGGAAGGAGATTTTGGAGTTTCTTGTGGAATTTCCTTAGCTTGTTCCTTCCCCACTTCCACATTCTTTTCACAATTAACCTCAGGAGTAGGTTCAGAATTTACCTCACTACCTATCACCTTACCATTGCGAAGCACCGTGACTGTCTGGGCTTGTTCTGGTTGACTTGGGAAAGTTCCTTGCTTGTGGCCTTGCAGGGATTTGGCCAACTGCCCAACTTGATTCTCCAATTTGCTCAATGCTGCCTCATGTTGCTTGTGCATCTGTTCATTCTGCTTGAACCTCATCTCATTATCTTGCTGGTTCCTCCGACTTTCGAGCATAAAGTTCTGGAACATCTCCTCCAAAGGAGTTTGAGTCGGCTGAACAGCTGCCTGCTGCGGCTGTGGTGGGGGTTGATGAAGAGGTTTTGGGTTACTCCATGAGAAATTTGGGTGATTCCTCCAACCCGGATTGTAGGTATTTGAATACGGATCATTGCGAGGCCTTGGAGGATACGAATTCATGGCATTAACCTTCTCAACATATTCAGGAAATTGTGCACTAGATGGACAAGAGTTAGTAGTATGAGAATAAACACCACAAATAGAACATGCATTATGAATATTAGGCATTTGCATATTAGGCTTCGCAGCTGAGAGCTCCTCAACCTTTTTCATCAAATATTGCACATTCTTATCTAAAGTACTACTGTTATTAATCTCATATACTCCTCTTGCTTTACCCCTCACACTTTTCTGTTGGGAATTTGCCCCAAGCATTTCATACAGATCCCTCACCTCATCAAGTGTTTTCTCAAGAATCGACCCACCTGCAGCATTGTCCACCATGGCTTGGTGACTTGGGCAAATATTATCATAAAATTGTTGGTACAAAATAGAAGTTGGAAAATCATGATGTGGACATTGAAATTGAAGTTGTTTATATCTGTCCCAAGTTTCATGAAAAGACTCTCCTGGCTCTTGCGAAAAGTTTATAATTTTCTTTCTCATTTCAGCCAGGGTGGGATGTGCATAGAACTTCTGAATGAACGTGTCAGCCACTTGCTGCCACGTTTGCAAACTGCCTGGAAGCAGAGTATTCCACCAAACTTTGGCGGCATCCTTTAAAGCGAAAGGAATGCAGCGCATCCTGAGTTGTTCCTCCGTTAACGCTCCAAGAGGGAGGTTATCTACTGTGGCGTGAAACTCACGGAGAAAACTCAAAGGGTCCTCTGTAGCCATTCCGTGAAAGGAAGGCAAGAGATTCAAGTAATGACCCTTAACTTCATAATTCCTAGCGGCAGCAGGTAGGGCCAAAGGAAAGGGTGATTGGTCAATTCTAGGGCGAGCATAATCCTTCATATACCGTTGTGCAGCCATGTTATTGATTTGCTGATCCAACTGCAAGTCAGGTTCAGGATCTGGCAAATGCTCTTCCTGATTTAATTCTGCCTCTATGTTCCTACCTACCCGATTAATGTTATCGTCTAATTCCGCCAGCGTGGGATTCAGTGAACGGCGACCGAACATAAAAGTTCAGACACCACGACGTTACCAGTTAAACTAACTCAATCAATCTAACTTGTCCCCGGCAACGGCGCCAAAAACTTGATGATTGAAATTTTACCTCGCAAGTGCACGAGAATACCGGAGTATAGCTGCGCAAAGACAAGGGTCGAACCACAGAGACAAGAAAATGATTGAATATTGTTAACTAGCAACTTAAAGAACGAAAATAAAAGAAAAAGGGGTTTTTGTTGATTTCTTAAAAAACTACTGACAAGAATTTAAACTAATTTATCAACTAAATTATCAAAGCAAATAATTAAAAAGTTTACCAAATATGGAGAGAATCTAGGAATTGGATTTCAATTGTATCGCCTTCTTATGCTCATGCAAATAAAGTATCAATCAACATCAAGGGTAATCACATGAATAAAGACTGGGACGCTTGGGTCACGGTTTGCAATCTTAGTATTCTCAAATTGTTATACTTTCTTGGTCCGTCCATATAACAATTCAAGAATCCTTTAAGCACACAAAGATTATAACACCTAAATTCTATCTTAGCATGGTCATGAATCAATAGAATTTAAGTAACAATGGAGATGGCACACATATAGCTTTGTATTCTGGTCGTACAATTCACTATATCCAAATAATCTAAATGGTAAAATATACCTTCACGTATGAATACCAGAAGAGATTCTATTTTAATACTCCATTGAAACACAAGATGATAAAAGAATAATAAATAAATTAGAGCATAAGAATTTGATACAATTTACATCCAATCCCTAGAAAGATGAGTTTAGCTCATCATTGATTGCAAAACAACACAATTCAATGATGAAAACATACTTACAATTACTCCACAGATTGAAATATTAAACTCCAATCTTTTTATCATAAAAATTCCTCAAAATCGTGTGTCTCCTCTCCCAAAACGGAGGCTTACTTAAATACAAAGTCACATGGAAGAAACCCTACTTTCCAAAATTACAAAACAAGCCTACAGCTAAAAACGGGACAAAGCGATCGCTTTGTATGAAGCAGAGCGATCGCTCTGCTTCAAAATACAGTTTTTGCCTCAATCTTAGGCGATCGCTTTAGCCCGAATATTTTCCTTTCTCCTTAAGCTTCCTGTAATTACATCCAGGCCCCTCAGTCTTCCTTTATAGCTTCACAATGCTTCAATTTTAATCATTTGACAATTGACTCCCTGAAACTTCCATCAAACACTAACAACCCATGTTAGATTACAAAAAGCTGAGAAATAGATTAATTTAAGCCCAGAAAATACCCAATAAATGAGTATAAAACTCATTTATCAATATTTATTGAATTGTCTTCCTGTAGTATCAACTCGATAAATTTGTTGTGAGAAGAAAATATTAGGCGTTGTTCAAATAACAAGTATTTGAACAACTAAGTGCTGAGCACTCGGCCAAGAGTGATGACAATTCATTGCACAATCGACAGCCCTTATAATGTAGTGTAAGTCTGCCGATATGAATGCAGTATGGATTATTAGGCTCTGGTTCTTCATCGGACATCTTCAAGCTTGATCAGTCTTCAATGACTTGCAGGAAGCTTGGTCTCTAGCTGTGGATTTAAAGTGTAGCAACTGAAGAGACTGAGTCTTTCGAAGAAAGAAAGAACTCAAATCAAGAACGAAGTTCTTGATCAAGCAAAGCTTCTTCGCCTTAGGAATTTCTATTTTCTCTCCCACAAATTGTTTGTGCTTACACTTGTGTTTTCTCACTCAGAGTGGTTACAGATTGAAAGCACATAGATCAACATCCCACTGCACAGAGTGCACTGTGTGGACTGTTGGGCAAAGACCTTTTGTTTAAGCTTTGTCTTGAAGTCTATCCGTGATTCAGGCTGTCAGGATGGGACGTGACATGCAGGCCTTGGATGTAGTACATTGTGTTTGGCTTTTTATGGAATGTAGCCTTGGAGACTGGAACCAATACATGGAAGAGGAAATGTCTTCTGAATAATAGTCAAAGCACAAACATCGATCCGTATCTTGAGCTGTCAGGAAGATCTTGTAACAGATCTATTTTTGAATTGTAGCTTTGAGCAACGACCGATGTTCCTCTTGATGATTATCAGCTTTTTGGCAGTTGTCTGATGAAGAGCATGGCTGATACTAGGATCTGCCGATGTAAAACTGCTGTGGTAAAGAATGCTGATAAGACATGGCTGGTGGAGATGTCTGCTGGTGAGACATTGCTGGTATAGATGTCTACTGGTGAGACATTTCTGGTAGAGATGTCTGTTGGTGAGACATTGCTGGTAGACATGTCTGCTGGCGCTAGTAGAGCTAATCCATATGAATAGTCATCTTTTCTCGGTAGGACAAAGACTCGGACATGTACAAAGACTTCCTAGTCTAATGACCTATGCATTGTTTTATCAAGCTGCCACACTAACCAGTACGCAACCCTTTTAGCCACTTGTGAAACATGCGTTGTAATGGGAACAAGCAAATCACTGTGTTGGAATATGCAAACATATGTATCAGCTGTTTCAAGGGCATATTCCTAACGAAAAAATACCTGAATTAATATAAACAAGTCTTCGGTGACACTACAGCCGGAACCCAACAACTAATGCCATAAGTCTAAGACTTGGGAAATAAAACAACTACACAACAATAACAACATCGATACAACATGTCGAATAACAACATAAACCACGAGCCACAACATGCTCGGGAAGGAACTAACACAATCTCAAGTTATATACACAAGCACAACATGCACATGCCGGCTACCAAAAGAATAAACAAGGTTTGCAAGACAACCAAATACTACCCAAGTAAAGTTTTTTATAACTTTACATAACCAACGTCCTCACCAAAATAAATACTACTAAACCAAAAGACAACCTTCAAACGGTTAGGTCTCAAGGTGCTCAAATAGGCTAGAAGGGGGTTGAATAGCCTATGTCCAGTTTAAAATTTTGTTTTACAAAGTTACTTCAAAAGAGAGTTAGAAAATATTTTGCAGCGGAATAAAGTGAAGTATAAGACAAGTTCAAGATGGCTGATCTTGATAGGACAAGATCAGCTATTCTAAGAACTGTTGGAATTTCTGAAATTTAACAAGTAATAGCAATTCACAAGTGCATGAAGTAAATGGACAGAGATTTTAATATGGTTCACACTTATAAATAAGTGCTACGTCCACAACCAAAGTGGTCAACTTTGGATTTGAAAATCGTGTACTAAGTTTTCCACTAGAATCTTTACAAGTTAGATCACTAATGGATCGTGTACAAAAATTAGTTGACCAAGTGTTTGCAGGAGAATTAATATCTACAAAGATATAATTCTCGTGTGCTTTGAATACAAAGGATTGCAATCAATGAAGAGAAATAAAGATTATGCTTCAAGTTTGGAGCTCTTCAAAGACTGTTTTTACAGATTTAGCTTTGAAGCTTTTAATGAACTAGCTGTTGAAGATGAAGATTTCAGAGTTGTAGATTCAGAGAGTTAACCTTCAATGCTTCAATGGAGTCTTCTATTTATACTTAGGTAAGCCCTTCTGACCGTTGGAGATCTTCAGCCTTAGAGGATTTGAATTTAGATGCAATTTATGCTGGAGATATTTGCATTAAATGCTCTAATCTTGCTGTTGAAATCTGATATGGAGTTCTACAAGGTTCAGAATAAATTCTACCATTTTGCCAAAAATAAGTAGACAGCAGATGCAGGTAGAATGTCCTTTTCTGAGGTGAATGCTTAATAAGGAAAGAATTAATAAATGATGTTTGCAGGTTATCGTTGTATCAAAGCCAATGAAGGACTTTGCCGATAGCTTATGGCATATCTTCAGACAAGTCTAGATCGGACGATGTTTGGGTCTTCAACATTGCTGATGAAGCTTGACTGAAACGAACTTGTCCGATGACTTGATGGACTTGGCTGGAACGAACTTGTCCGATGTCTAAATGGACTTGGCTGATATGAAGATAGCTGATCTGAACATGGCTGATATACAACAGGCTATCTTCTGAAGACTAAGCTAATTACAAGAAGCAATCCTAAGCTATACAAGAAGTTGTATAAATACAAGTTGCCACTCTAACAGACACGCAGGCCCATTAGTCACCTTGGCTTAAACTTAGGTTATAGATACAAGCAAATCTATACAAAATACAACACAAACTATACACAAGCTTTTCGTACTCACCGCGAACTGCTAGGCTGGTTCGGATGTAAGGAAAAGCATAAAACAACAAACGGGGTGAGTCAAAACTCAATAAGTTACTAAATGCAACTACATGGCATGGCATAATGCTCAAACTGTAATCATAACATAGTATTAACATTTATATACCACAACAGAACATATATTATCATCTTTGATATATAAACCATATATCTCACATAGCACCATGATATTCACATAAGTGCTTGTAATTAAACCACATTACAAAAGATATCATATCTCTTTCTCCATCTTTGTGTTGCTCCTGCAATACACAAAGAACCTATAATACCTCGATACTTGTGTATGTAGTATCGGCTTCCCCAACACAATCCCGTCGGGTTCAACATAGCAAGCCAAAGTCGGGTGTATTGCTGGAACAGTGGGGCTACTTCTCAACTGTGGCCAACAGAGGAGGGGTGTGTGAACTCCGGTACGGCGACTTACAGCGATTACGAATCAAATTTGTAAAGACTATAGGTCGTCCCACCTTGATTAAACAACAAATGCCAGCTGGATTCAAGCAATGCACAAGTTGGTATAATACTTATCTTATGCGAACAACCATCAAGTTCAAAAGTAGTGAACTTGATACATGTCAAGTAGATTGTATTATTCTACCAAGAATTAACATCAAACATATTGTTTATACATTTAAACAATCACTTTAGAGCTGAAATTACAAGTCTCTAATTTACCAGTATCATTTACTCGGAGGACAAAAACCCATATCAAACGAACTCTAAATTTCGTAGGAATTTAACATGGTATTCAGTAATTGTTACTCTAACTAAAAATCAACTTCTTAGAGTCATTACTACACTTCTAAAAATTGAGTATAATTGCTATATGCAAAATTTCCCATTTAAAGCCTCTAACTTGTTCTTGAGTTCATTCCAATGGTTGAGTACTCAATTTCCACATGCAACATCAACCAAACCTAACACTTAATACATGAACATGATATACCCATCAATATATCACATAAACATGAGATTACCAGTTATACAAGACATGCATGTATATTTAGGAACAAATATGCAGAAATTTCTAAGCATACAAGAGGGGATTAGTAACTTACATGGAATGGACACTTAAATCAACCAAAGATGAAGTCAAACCCTTGTATAATGGTCTCCTAGTCTTTAGCAACACAATGGTGGTCTTGGATCAAAGACCAAATGGTGGATTATGAAGAAATGCATAACACACAGTTATCTCACATTTTCTGCACACACTCACTCTCAAGCTTTCAAGGTTGATGTTTTGTTGAAATGGGAGACATGCAAAGGCTCCCTAGAGAGTTCAAGAGGTGCAAGAAGGGCTGGTTTAAGTTTTGGAAATGTGGTCTCATAGAAACCAAAGGATTTTAAGTTAAAAAGAAATAAGAAAAATTCAGACAAATAGAGCTGCAGACGGGGCGGCCGCTTGGGCGCTCGCCCAGTCCAAAACCCAACACTTTGTCTCTTGGGCGGCCGCCAGGGCACCCACCAAGGCTCCAGATTCTTATTTTTTTGTTAAATGCTCAAAAATAACTCCAAAATGATATCAAATAGTCCCAAGATGGTTCTAACACATAGGTGAAGTTAAAACACTAAGCAAAGGTCTCCGAAAAGTCCTAAAACCATGCTAGATATGTAACACATAATTAGCACGAATAATTACAAGAAATATACCAACTAATGTATTGTAAAGCAAATGTTGTATAAATTAGGAAATGTATCAAGAATCGAGGCATGATTAATCTAACATGTTACTCAAGCAATCTAAACACTTATGATTAACATGATAACATGCAACAGAGTGAGCATATAAGTCATAATTAAATCCAGGGTATTATAAACGTCGTCGAGGGCCAAAGTGTACAAACTACATTGTACAAACTGTAGACACCCAAATTTCGTACACCTACATTGTACAAACTATCCTATAAATAATTGTTTATTTATAAAAGGACTAACACATGTTTTCATGATCATTTCAGGAAACAACACATCCAACAGGATTAACAATGTTCAACAAACACAGCAAACTTCAGTTAACTCAACATGAGGGTCAAAACTAAAGATACAAAGCTTAAAAGGGTCAAAGTGCACAAAGTACAAAGCCTGATAAGACAAAAATTGGTTTGGTGTGCAGAGGCGCCATATAGTGTGCTGTGCACCAAACAAGACATGCCTCCATAGTCAAGCCCGCACTGACATCTCTGCAAATGGCCGTGGACTTCCTTGGCAAAGCTTGGCCAGCAAGCTCAAAGGAAGCTTCCTCCAAACTTGAGGCAGCGTAACCCTCTCTCTCTCTTATATATACTCCCTTCAGCCTAAGAAAACAAGAGTTCTCTCCCTGGGTAATTGATCAACACACACACACACACAATGTAATCCCTACTTGAACGGCAGTGAGCATACACACACACATAACACACTCAAACACACAATCAAACACAAAACGTAAGTCTTCCTTTCCTCGTATCGGTAGCAGTGAAAGCACAACAATCAAGCTACGGACTAGCTTGATCAAACCGAATCAACAGCTTAGAGCTTGGCCCGAATTCTGTAAATCCTTCGGTTCGTTCCAATTTAACTTGTATTTGGATGTATAAATAGCTCAAATTCGTTATAAACATGTAAATATACAAGCTTGTATGTGTTTAATATGTAAATACATGTGAATATCACCATTAAATTCAATTTCCAAAGCTCTGTCTTCATTTTGTGCGTTCACATTATGTTTAGCTTGATTTTTTGGTTAATTGTTTAACTTTGATTTGTGGTTAAACTTGTGTATTCATGTTTGTAAAGCTCCAAAAATGTTAATACTTGATTTTTATGCAAGAGAAACAAATTTAAAATCTTGAAATCTCAACCCAAAAATCAAATTTTAAAAAACTGTCTTGAGGAAATGTGCTTAGTTTGGTGCGCGGGTGCCCCATAGGGTGCGCCGCGCACCAAACCCTACATACTTCTCTTGTACACTGCGCACAATAGAGGATTTCCAGCTTGGGCCTCTGCCATTGGGCCTGTCCACTGTGCTTGGTCCATTTTGTTTTTATTTTTTTTTAATGGTTACTTTTTTTTTTAACCATCAATGGTTACTGTCATTATCAACCATTGGATCAAAAATCAAAGGTTGATATTTAATGGTTAGTTGGAAAATGCAATTAATGCAAGTAGGTGAGTCATTTAATGAATTAAATTTTAACCTTTGATTTTTGATCCAATGGTTGATAATGAGAGTAACCATTGATGGTTAAAAAAAATGTAACCATTAAATACTCCCCATATATATATATATATATATATATATA
This sequence comes from Platycodon grandiflorus, assembly GCA_016624345.1. Classification (NCBI taxonomy): domain Eukaryota; kingdom Viridiplantae; phylum Streptophyta; class Magnoliopsida; order Asterales; family Campanulaceae; genus Platycodon; species Platycodon grandiflorus. The sequence goes on along the minus strand of CM028361.1, from coordinate 57,059,166 downwards.
TATATATGTATTTAAAATAAATATTTTCGTTTAAAAACACCTTTTTATGTTATTTCCGTTAAGTAAATATATATTATATTTATTTTGCTTCGTTTGCGATAAATAAAACATGTATACATTTTATAACGTAAACGGAGATATAAATCTCCGTGATCCATTTTCCTCCCAGTCACATAGTATAATAAACCCGTAGTATTTAAATGTAAGCATGCAATCATAGAGACCGAAAGGGCGAGTTGGGTTCCTAACACCTTCCCCTCTCGTAACTTAGCCCCTGAACCCACAATCTAAGTTTTTCTCTCGTTTTCTTCATAAACGAGGGTGGCGACTCTGTATTTTATATAAATGTATTTTAAACATTTATTTAGGAGTCCAAAATGAGGTCCAGGATCGGATCTGGGTGCTCACAGTACCTTAATAAATTTTATTGATAGAAAAAAAAAATTACAAAGAAGGGGACAACTAGCCTTGCCCTAAAAAGGGATGACAAATGAGGCTAACCTCAAAAACAAATTAATGATAAAATTACAAAATTACAAAGTGTTTACAGATAAAGAATTAAGGCAAAAGAACACTTGTAATAAAACTGTGTTTAAAAACAAACAGATAAAGTATTTTTTAGGATATGTCTTTAAACCAGTGGTATAAATTTCATGCACAAAGAATAATCAATCAATTATAAAGCATGAAGATTTAAAAAGATAGTCATTGTTCATTAAACAAGGAGTTTAATACAATGTTTTGTCAAAGATTTTACAAAATAAGGAACAAAGGAAGATATACCAGCTAAGCTGAAGCTTGTCCCTCTTGTCTTGAACTAGCAGCAGCTTTAAGTCTTGCTATTTCAGCTTTGGCTTCAATTAGCTCTGTAGAGAGATTTTTGTTCTTAAGCCTCAACATGGCATTCTTTTCAAGGAGATCGGTCAGCTGATCATTGTGAAAAGTCGACGCATCTCCTCCTTCATGGACATAAGCGAGGCATCCATGTCGGCTAACCGGTGAACAGAGGCCCGTAGCTCTTTCTGAACCGTAGCTCTTTCTGAATAAGGCCATAATGTTTACGAGAGACGGTCCTTGTGGCCTATACAAACGTATGCACCGGACGATTAGCACCTCATTGAGCCTGAAGCACTTGTTTGTAGCCGATATCGATCATCTCAATCATAGAAAGTAGCCCTTGAGAAAGAGCCTCACATTTGTCGTTGGTGAGGGCTGTGGAGGAATTAGAGGATCTTGAGAGACGACCGAGCAGTACATTTTGACATGTAGCAACGGCCATTTGGCATGCTGAGGCCACATTCTTAGTGTCTTGGGCTACAGCTATGACTTGAGTCATATAGTTGGCAGTAACATTTGTCGTATGAGATTGTTTGGCCGCAAGATGCTGCCGATTGGTGTTAATGTTGGCCGATAGGGTGTCAAAATGTTTCAAAAGGTCCTCAACAAAGGAAGGACAGAGAGAGACAGGGCGAATAGTATGGCTATCGGGAGTTTGAGGTTAGCAGAAAGATGGTATGTGTTAGCTAGGAAAGGATTAGGGTTGGCTGGTAGATGGTGGAGATTGGCTAGTAAAAGGATGGCTGATAATAGGTGAGGAATGGGTAGGCTCGAGAGATGTAGTACCAGCCAGGCTGGACCAGATGCGAGGTTCTGGGAAAAGTTTTTCTATGTAGGCGTCATAGGACTGGTCATAAATGAAAATGGGAAGAGAGAAGGGAATGGGTGGATGAATAGATTTGAAAAAAACAGGGAAACGAGGATTAAAGCCAATATAGGCTGCAACCCTTTCAAAGAAGTCACAGACGAAAGGCTTGGTAAAAATAGAAGGATGGCTGATAATGGTAGTGATAGGGGGCTTAGAAAGTGAGAGAAAGGGAGAGATGTCTGGTTTGGTAGGAGGTGGAAGACCTAGGTCCCTATGGATAGTAGCCCACTACTGAAAGATCATAAGATCTTGCACAGCAAAGTTGTGCAAAAAGAATTGCTAGGACCAGGTAGGAGGAAGAGGGTCATAGAAGGCACCCCATTAAAAAAGAATATCCCCGGCAGACATTGGTTGACAGGGAATGTGCTTGGGATAGTCAAGAGTGGATAGGAATGGATCTGTATCAGCAGGGTTTGGTTTAGGTCGACTGTCTTTAAAGAATAGCAGTTCTTGGACATCCGGGTGAAGATGGTTGTAAGGGTTGAGTTTGGTTCATTTGGGAGTAGGTTGGTCAGAAGAAAAGGTTAGAGGACATTTGGGGTGGATAAGAGGGTGACTATCAGGTGAGTCTTGCACCTCTTCTTGGTGAATGGGTTGGGTAGATAGAATAGAGGTTAGAGGAGTAGGTAAAGAGGGAGGGAGGTTGGCTCATTAGCAGAGGGCACGAATTTTTCCTTTTTGGCACTCTTCTTAAGGCGTTTGTCATGCCTTGATTTTGAAGGAGAGGATTCGGGATTGGTTGGTTTGAGGTGAGTTGGTGTGGTGACTTCGGTCATGGGAACGGTTCAAGAGGGTTGAGCAGGTTGAAGGTTTTCTGATAAGGGAATGTCTGGTGTTAAAGGAGTTGTAGTTGAGGTTTTGGGGAGGCCAAAAGTTTCATCTGTGGGTAGAAGAGTTTGTTTAGTTTTGGGCTTGGCTTGTTTAGAGATGGGTTTTGGAGGAAGATTGGCTGGTTGACTGGTGGTTTGAAGGTTGGTTGGTTGGAAGGTGGTTGTGTCTCTTTCAGCAGCCTTTTTGGTTTTAGTAGGTTTTTTTGATGGTTTGGGTTTAGGTGGAGAGGGAGGTCGAGATGATTGTTTAGATTTCTTGGGAGAGGGTTCATCAGGCTCATAAGGATCATGATCGAGCCTTGTGAGGTCAAAATCCTCAGAAAGTTCAGTGTCCAGAGGCTTTGGCTCCTCCTGAACAGGAAGCCCTTCAGAAGAGTAGGTCACCTTCCTCTTACCCTTCTTATCTTGAACAGAGGGACCAGCAGTAGTAGTTGCGGCAGCAGTAGCTCTTTTGGCGATATCTTCTCTATACCTAGTGATGTTATTTACTGTGAAGACATAGGTGTTGGTCACCTTGATGAAATCATCACTGGTCATACGTTCTTCAATCTTCTCATAACCTCTCATTAAGACATTAATTACTCTTACAAAGGGTCTCTTCATTCCAAGATTGGCTTGTACTTCAGCCACACTTTGGAACAGCATTGAAAAGATAATTTTAGCCCAGTTCAACTGTTTGCGAAGAATGATGGCTTTTGTCCATGGTAGCTGCTGGGAGGTGAAGATGTCTTGTGATCCATTCTTGAAAAGAATACTCTTATCTAGAAGATGACTGATAAGATAAGCCCCTTTAGGAAACAAGATCCTGTACATCTCAGAGAAGGGCTCTGGCTTGGAAGTTCCACGCATCATTTCCCAAGCTTGATCAGATTCTTCAGTAGTCAAATCTAAATTTCCTTCAATTGGAAGTCCCAAGATTCTCCCAACTATCTTGTAATCAAGCTTGATTAGATAACCTCTGATGTATCCCTTGAGATAGCTTATGTTGACCTTTGCTTCCTTAGTCTGAGGCGGAGGTGAAAGAGTCATTCGAGTAAAGAATTTTTCCTCAATTGAGTTGCTGTACTAGGTGTCATTCAGTTGAAATAGTGGTAGAATTCCACATTCTTCTAAGTCTTTTATCAAGGTTACTCCAGATGAGTACCTTTTGACTGATTCAACATCAATTGTCATACCAGGATGATAGTTGGTTCTAGGTAGAGAGAGAATAGGTCTTGTAGTAGCCTCAGTAGCCTTTGAAGGCTCAGAACTTTGCTAAATAGCAGAACCATTAGATGTAGTGGCATCAGCAGTTTTGGAAGATTTCTTGGCCTAAGGCAAACAATAGCAGAGTTAAGGATGGCTGATACAAGATGACTATCAGCAGTTCTTGGAAAACACGTACTATTCAAATCAAAACCCAAGATATGCTACAAAACTTGTACTTTTAAAAGCAAAGGTTCATCAACAACACAGTTCATCTCCAGGGTTTTAGACAGGTGCAAATTTTAATATTTTCCAGAAAATCAAATAGTATAAATTGTAAATATTCATATGCGAAAAACATTAGACACATTTGATACTTAGAAATTAGTCATAAACAACAAGAGAATTTTGAAATCAAGCATACGCAGTTCATCAATGGCGCTAGAATGAAACAGTTCATATGACTTTTAAAATCAAAATATTGAATATTATTAAGCTGAAATTAAATGAACTTATGAAGATAAGATTACTCACCATTGTAGATTATGCACAGAATATTAGAGGATTTGAAGATTTCAGAAGGTCTTTGAAAGAGTATCAATTTCTGGAGTTTGAAAAGAAGAAAGGCGGTTTTTACAAAATGTGAATAGTCGATTAGTGTAATTTGCTATTTATACCTCTGACAAGTCGCAATAAATGGTATTTAATGAATTTTGAGATCCGCATTTAATGTCTTGATAAGTGACTGTTCATATAAAATTTGATTTTGTCCTTTCGTTTTGAACTGCCGATCAGGAGAGAAAAATACTTACTTAAGGTTGTCCTATAATATTGGTAGAGTGACATTTGGCTGATAAAATAAGCAGTTCTATAAACAGGCAAAGTGTAATAAATTAAGACATTGTTTAAAAGTTAAGGATTGAGATCAAGCATACCAAGCTCTCCTCTTAGATAGGCAAACCTGGTTGAATCAAGTGGCTTGGTGAAAATATCAGTCAACTGTTAATTTGTAAGTACATATTGCATACTAATATTACCTTTTTCCACATGATCTTTTAAGAAATGATATCTCACGTTAATGTGCTTTGTTTTGGAGTGCATGACAGAATTTTGAGAGACTGAGATAGCTGATCTGCTATCACACATAATGGGGCAATCAGCAGTCTTGATCTCATAATCTACAAGTTGTTGTTTAATCCACAGTAATTGTGAGCAACAGCTACCAGTAGCTATGTATTCTGCTTCAGTTGTTGAAGTTGAAACAAATGTTTGCTTTTTACTGGCCCATGAGATAAGTCTATTTCCTAAGAATTAACATGTTTCACTTGTGCTTTTCCTGTCAACCCTACAAGCAGCAAAGTCAGCATCAGAATAGCCTATAAGATTAAAGGATGAATCCCTTGGATACCAAATACCCAAGTTAGATGTATCAATTAGATATCTGATAATTCTTTTGACAGCCTGTAAGTGAGACTCCTTTCGATCTGCTTGAAATCTAGCACAAACACAAACAGCAAACATAATGTCAGGCCTACTAGCAGTTAAATATAAAAGTGACCCAATCATGCCTCTATAAAGAGTCATGTCCACTTTCTTTCCTTTTTCATCTTTGTCAATATGACAGTTAGTAGCCATAGGTGTGCTGAAACTGTTTACATTTTCAAGCCCAAATTTCTTGATGAGATCCTTTGCATATTTGGCTTGATTGATGAAGATACCAGTTGAGCTTTTTTGAATTTGAAGTCCTAGGAAGAAATTGAGTTCTCCCATCATGCTCATTTCAAATTTACTCTGCATAAGCTTTTCAAACCTTTTGCAAAGATTTTCATTAGTAAAGCCAAATATAATATCATTAACATAAATTTGAACAAGTAATGAATGACCTTTATGTTTCATAATAAAAAGAGTAGTGTCAATTTGACCTCTCACAAAGCTTTGAGTTATCAAGAACTTTGAAAGGGTCTCATACCAGGCCCTTGGAGCTTGCTTGAGTCCATACAATGCTTTCCTTAATTTGTATACATCCTCTCTTCTTGAGTTATCCATGAATCCAGGTGGCTGTTCCACATAGACTTCTTCTTGCAGCTCACCATTAAGAAATGCACTCTTAACATCCATTTGATATACCTTGAAGTCTTTAAAGGATGCATAGGCCAGGAATAATCTGATAGCTTCTAATCTTGCAACAGGAGCAAATGTCTCATCATAATCAATTCTTTCTTCCTGTCTGTATCCTTGGGCTACCAATCTTGCCTTATTCCTAGTGATGTTTCCATTCTCATCCATCTTGTTTCTGAAGACCCACTTTGTACTAATCATTGTTTGTCCTTTGGGTCTAGGAACGAGTGACCAAACTTGGCATCTATCAAATTGGTTCAACTCTTCTTGCATAGCCTCCACCCAGCTTGGATCTTCCAGAGCTTCATCTATTTTTTTGGGTTCAATATTTGAGACAAATGCAGTAAAATACATGCATTCATCTCTTGAAGCTTGTCTTGTTTGAACACCAACATTAAGATCACCAATGATTTGAGTGATAGGATGATCTCTAACTTCTCTAACTTCAGCAGGGAGATCTTGTCTGATAGTATCAGTAGAGTTTAGTTATTGAGAAGTAGTGATGTCTGGAGCTTGGTAGGTTATTTCCAATGTAGGTTGAAATACTTCTGGTGTAGATGGAATAGTAGATACTGGATTTTCTTAATCATCAGTAGCTGGTCCACTATCACCACTTGGAGGTTCTATCAAGTTAATCCTTGGAGGAACTTGTGAAGATGTAGCTTCAGCAGAGTTGGAGCTTGGCTGTTCTGTACCTGTCTCACATTCATCAGAGTCATTAGACACCTTAGGAGCCATATGTGGCCCAATGAAATCAAATCCATCAAAAGAGACATGTACAGATTCAACAACTTTAAGAAAAGTTTTATTATAAACTCTATATGCTTTTGAAAATTTAGAATATCCCAGAAATATTCCTTCATCACTTTTGGATTCAAACTTAGCTCTATCTTCTCTACCATTGTAAAGAACACAACATTTGCATCCAAATATTTTGATGAAACTAATATTGGCAGCTCTGCCTCTCCATATTTCATATGGAGTTTTGTTATGAAATTTGTTGATTATAGACCTGTTTTGAGTGAAGCAGGTTGTGCTTATAGCTTCAGTCCAGAAATACATAGGCAACCTTGCTTCGGCAATCATGGTCTTTCCAGCTTCAATAAGAGTTCTGTTCTTCCTTTCAGCAACTCCATTCTGTTGAGGTGTACCAGCAGCAGAGAAATTGTGACCAATTGCATGGTCATCACAATATTTGACCACACCATTGTTCTTGAATTTTTTTCCATTGTCTGGACAACAGCAATGTCATCCAGCTTCTGAGTCTACAGTCTTCTGAAAAGTGCTGTTATGGTGTCATAGGTTTCATCTTTAGAAGACAACATTTCAACCTAGATGAATCTCGAATAGTCATCAACTACCACCAGTGTATATTTGCTGCCACCAAGACTAATAGTAGTGATTGGACCAAATAAATCTATGTGGAGCAGCTAAAGAGGTCTGGTAGTTGATAGACATGGCTTGCTTTTGAATGATGATTTGGTTAATTTGCCCAGCTGACATGCCTTACAAAGCTTGTCATGATCTGCTGATATCTTTGGCAGACTAACAACTAAGTTATCCTTTGGTAACTTGGAGATGTATTTAAAGTTGAGATGGCTGAGTCTTTTGTGCCACAGACAACTGTTATCATTTGAGGTCTTTGCAATCAAACATAGGCTTGATTTTCTTCCCACAGCATTCAGATCAACCACATACACATTTCCTTTTTTGAAACCAGTCAAGATCGTTGTGCAGGTCTCACTGTCCTTGATAAAGCAATGACTTGAGGTGAATTGACACATCAATCCCTTATCACAAAATTGTGATATACTTAGGAGATTGTGCTTCAAGCCTTCTACTAAAGACACTTTGCTAATGGAAAGATTTCCTCGAACTATACATCCATAGCCAACTGTCTTTCCTTTGGAGTTGTCACCAAAAATCACTGAAGGACCTTTTGCTTTAATTATGTTGGAGAAAAGATCCTGGTCTCCAGTCATGTGCTTTGAGCAGCCACTATCCAGATGCCATAAGTCTTTCTCCTCCTCATTAATAGCCATGAAGCATTCCTGAAATTTAAGCATTTAAGAATATGGTCCCCTTTTATTTTTGGGTCCTGAGGGTTAGCAGCCTTTTAGAATCCATACTTGTTTAACCTTTGGAGGTGTGAACCCTCTAGGTTTAGGTAAGAATCTCAGAAGGCATTCATGAATCTCGTGGCCATGACCTTTACAGAAAGAGCATTTATGAAAACCTTGAACAAGTTTGATGATTTCTTTAGGGGTTTTTGTTAGGTCCATGGTGATGTGCTCAGAGTATAGGCTAGAGGGGGGGTGAATAGCCTATACTACGTATTGTTAAAAACTTCATCATAATTTAATTTGTATGTTGGAAAACATGGATGAAATAACAAACAAGAATAGGTCATCTTCCTAGTTCTAGCAACTCAGCCGATGTTGTTATATCGGACGATGTGTATCAACAGTTTTGAAGAACAGGTAATAGGAAGATGTTGTTATACTTGGCTGGTAGTTAAGAGATTAAGCAGCGGAAGAATAAACAACATAAGTATAACAAATAAGATTGAAGTAACTGTGAGAGAATGTGTACAAGTCTATCATAACAGTTAACTAAAATCTTATATTAGATGCATCAATTACTTTCCATAACCAGATTGCACAAGATATGTCGAATATTACATGAAAGATAAGTAAAGGCTGAATGTAATAAAAATATGATTTATATTAAAATTCAGCAGAGGTTTGCTCAAGGACAAACATGCTTAATACATCAACCTAGACTCTCTACCCTATCAATCTTCTTAGGAAAGAAAAAGGAGAGATTAAGAAAGAAAAATCAAATCTATCGAAAATACATTGGAAGATGTACTCAAAATTGATTGAGGTATCTTCCTGTAGTTTCAACTCGATAGATTTGTTGTGAGAAGAGAATATTAGGCGTTGTTCAAATAGCTGGTATTTGAACAACTGAGTGCTGAGCACTCGGCCAAATGTGATGACAATTTATTGAACAATCGACAACACTTATAATGTAGTATAAGTCTGCCGATATGAATGCAAGGTGGATTATTAAGTTCTGGCTCTTCATCGGACATTATCAAGCTTGAACAGTCTTCAACGAATTTCTGAATGCTTCGTCTCTTGCTGAAGATTTTAATTGCAGCAACTGAAGAGACTGAGTCTTTTAAGGAAGAAAGATCTCAAATCAAAAACTAAGTTTTTGATCAAGCTTGACTTCTCAGCCTTTGGAATTTTTGTTTCTCTCTTTCACACAAAGTGTTTGTTCTAACACTTGTGTTTTTCTCACTCCTATGTGGTTTCAGTTTTGAAAGAATGAATACCACAACCTCTAACGGGTATTGCATGCACAAGTTCAGGCTCTCTCTGGTAGGCTCTATGGAGATGAGAATGAGAGTCTTCTTATATAGACTGGAGAAGATGAGTTAGTCGTTGGAGCTTTGAATGAAAATCTGCCCGTTGGAAATCTGAACAATTTAATGCACCAGAGTACATTGTTGAATCTGTTAGGCAAGGACCTTCTGTTAAGCTTTTGTCTTGAAGTTGACCCGTGAGTCAGGCTGACAGATTTGGACATGTCATGATTTGCCTGGATAGTTGCGCACTGTGTTTGGCCTTTTATGGGATGAAACCTTGATGACTGAGACCAGTACACAAAAGAGGAAATGTCTTCTGAGTAATAGTGAAGGCGCAGACATCGATGCGTATCTTGTGCTTGTCAGAAAGATCTTGTAACGGATCTATTTTGACTTGTAGCGTTATGAGTAACGACCGATGTTCCTCTTGGATTATCAGCTTCTCTGCAGTTGTTCTGATAAAGACCTTGGCTGATGCTGGGATCTACCGATGAAAAACTGCTGATGTAGAGATTGCTGATGAGACAAGGCTGGAAGGAATGTCTGCTGGATAATCAGCTTCTCTGCAGTTGTTCTGATAAAGATCTTGACCGATACTGGGATCTGCCGATGTAAAATTGCTGATGAGATATTGCCGATGATCATGTCTGTTGGCGCATGAAGAGCTAATCCATATGATAGTTGTCATCACTTTGGTAGGACAAAGACTCGGATATGTACAGAGACTTCCTAGTCTAATGACCTATGCATTGTTTTAACAAGTTACCACACTAACCGGTACGCAGCCCTTTTAGCCACTTGTGAAACATGCGTTGTAATGGGAACAAGCAAATTACTGTGTTGGAATATGCATACATATATATCAGCTGATTTACAGGCATATTCCTAACAGTTTTCTTATTATCAGCAGTCTTGAGGATGACCGATTTACTGATGACAGGCTTATTGAATTTAGGCTAATAATGCAATTTCCTAGTGATATTAGGCTTAACAATAGTAGGCCTTTTGACAAAAGGTTTTACATTTTCAGGCAAAATTCCCTTGAGCTTTTTATCAGCAGGGTTGTGGTTAGCAATCTTTCCTTTGACATATTTAATAGGCTTGAGTTGAGATATTTTTGACTTGTTATCAGTCATCACTGTTTTCACAGGATGACTGAAGACAGGTCTTTGTTGCTCAGCCTCCCTATTAGCAGTGTCATTGGTGTTGACAGATTGATTACCCTTGGACTTGTCTGATTTGTTTTTGGAGTAAACAAATGAAACTTTGTTAAAACCAAGTCCTTGCTTTCTCTTTCGAGAAGGATGTTGATCATAGACAACTTCCTCAGCCATTTCCTTAGCAATCTCTTCTGCTATCGCATTTTCTTGAGAACTGGATGAACTTCCTAAATTGAACTCACTTTGGAAACCGATACCTGTTTTGTCATCAAGAGGTTTTTGTTTTGAAAGAATGGTATCAAAATTTCCTTTGGAGTTGTTCCAAGCATCAACAACCTTTTGGAGGTCATTTTTCTCAGAATTGATTTTCTTTATGTGCTCAAATAGGATTTCCACTTTTTCAGTTAAGGCTTTGTTCTCCTTTTGAGTCATGATATTCTCAACTTGTTGTCTATTGAGGTCTTTGATCTCAAACATCAAGGTAGGTTTCTCAGAGACAGCCAACTCATGCTTTTTGGCTAATTTTACATATGCAGTTTTAAATTTAGAAAATTCTTCCAGCATGTCTTTGTTGGCTTTGATGAGTTCTCCCCTTGAAGGTTCATTGAGCTCATCATCATCACTATCATCCTGTTGAAATGGCAGTGATCTTACTGAGTCATGGGGTGATTCCCTGGCCATAAGACATATATTTGCTTCCTCAGCAAAGTCACAGGAATCATCCTCATCAGAATCTGTATCACACCAAGTGGGCAAGTTGCTTTCATCAATGTCTTCAGCCACCATCCCTTTTTGTTTTTGAAATTTAGATTCGGGACATTTTTTGTAAAATTCATATTTTGGCTTTGGACTTTTTGATGTAAAATGACCTGGCTTCTTACAGTTAAAACAGACAAGCTCATTTTCCTTTTGGGGAATAACAACTTTATAAGGAGCAACTGTTTTTGCAGGAGCTGTTGTTCTTTGAGGAGCAGCAGTTTTGTAAGGTGACTGCTTGTAGGAAGACTTGTTAAATCTTTTGAAACGTTGATACTTCTTAACAAACATGGCAAAGGCTTCGTCCGAAAGAATATCATCACCATCACTTGATGTAGATGGGGTTTCATCAGGTGTAGAACAGGAAGGTTCAACAGACATGACTAGTAAAGATAAATTTTTAAAACTCTTTTCCATTTCTTGAGCTTGCTGAATTTCAAGCTCATAGACCGAAAGACTTGCAAAAAAATATAAGAGACAATTTATTCAAGTCATTTGATTCTTTCATGGTAGTGATCTTTACATGCCATAGACTGCCTAGTGCATTAAGAAATCTCATGTTTATTTTTTTCTTCTCATATTTCTTTCCTAAACAATAGCAAGAGTTTACTACCTCATAGAATCTGTCGTATGCACTTCTTAAGGTCTCTTTAGGATCTTTCTTGAATGAATCAAACTTTTGGATGCAAGTGTACAGCTTGTTGTTCTTTATTTCTCTATCACCTTCTAGGTATTCCAGTATAGCTTCCCACATTTCTTTAGCAGTTTCCAGATTGATGATCTGCTGGTAGGTGCTGATATCAACACAGCTGGTGATAATGTTGATGGCTTTTCCATCCAGAGCATCATTCTTTCTATCTTTTCCATCCCATTCTTCTTCAGGCTTTGGAATTTCAGGATCAGTAGTTGGATCAAGAGCAGCTAGAGTATTTGGCTTCATAGGAATCCTTGGACCATCTGTAACACATTTCCATAAACGTTTATCAATAGAGTTCATGTGTCTTTTAACCTTGTCTTTCCAGATGTCAAAGTGAACTTCATCCAATACAGGACAATGGTTCACATTTGAAGTTTCCAACATTTGATGAGCATCCATTGGATCTTTAATCTCTCAAGAGGTTCATCTTGGAAAAACTTGTTTTTAAAGAGTCTTGCTCTGATACCAATTGTTAGGTCTCAAGGTGCTCAAATAGGCTAGAAGGGGGGGTTGAATAGTCTATGTCCAGTTTAAAATTTTGTTTTACAAAGTTACTTCACAAGAGAGTTAAAAAATATTTTGTAGCGGAATAAAGTGAAGTATAGGACAAGTTCAGGATGGTTGATCTTGATAGGACAAGATCAGCTATTCTAAGAACTGTTGGAATTTCTGAAATTTAACAAATAATAGCAATTCACAAGTGCGAGAAGTAAATGGACAGAGATTTTAATATGGTTCACACTTATAAATAAGTTCTACGTCCACAACCAAAGTAGCAACTTTGGACTTGAAAATCGTGTACTAAGTTTTTCACTAGAATCTTTACAAGTTAGATCACTAATGGATCGTGTACAAAAATTAGTTGACCAAGTGTTAACGGGAGAATTAATATCTACAAAGATATAATTCTCGTGTGCTTTGAATGCAAAGGATTGCAATCAATGAAGAGCAATAAAGACTATGCTTTAAGTTTGGAGCTCTTCAAAGACTGTTTTTACAAATTTTTCTTTGAAGCTTTTAATGAACTAGCTGTTGATGATGAAGATTTCAGAGTTGTAGATTCAGAGCTTTCAATTCAGAGAGTTAATCTTCAATGCTTCAATGGAGTCTTCTATTTATACTCAGCCTTCTGACCGTTGGACATCTTCAGCCTTGGAGGATTTGAATTTAGATGCAATTAATGCTGGAGATATTTGCATATAATGCTCTAATCTTGCTATTGAAATCTGATAGGGAGTTCTGCAAGGTTCAAACTGAATTCTGCCATTTTGCCAAAAATAGGTAGACAGTAGATGCAGGCAGAATGTCCTTTTCTGAGATGAATGCCTAATAAGGAAAGAATCAATAATTGATGTTTGCAGGTTATCGCTGTATCAAAGTAAATGAATGACTTTGCCGATAGCGTAAGGCATATCTTCAGACAAGTCTAGATTGAACGATCTTTGGGTCTTCAACATTGCTAATGAAGCTTGACTGAAACGAACTTGTTCGATGACTTGATGGACTTGGCTCGAACGAATTTGTCCGATGTCTAGATGGACTTGGCTGATATGAAGATACCTGATCTAAACATGGCTGATATAACACAGGCTATCTTTTGAAGACTAAGCTAATTACAAGAAGCAATCCTAAGCTATACAAGCATTTGTCTAAGTGCAAGTTGCCACTCTAACAGACACGCAGGCCCATTAGTCACCTTGGCTTAGACTTAGGTTATGCATACAAGCAAATCTATACAAAATACAATACAAACTATACATAAGCTTTCCATCCTCACTGCGAACTGCTAGGCTGGTTCGGATCTAAGAAAAAATATAAAACAACAAACGGGGTGAGTCGAAACTCAATAAGTTACTAAATACAACTATATGGCATGGCATAATGCTCAGACTGTAATCATAACATGGTATTAACATTTATATACCACAACAGAACATATATCATCATCTTTGATATACAAACCATATATCTCACATAGCACCATGATATTCACATAAGTGCTTGTAATTAAACCACATTACAAAGGATATCATATCTCTTTCTCCATCTTTGTGTTGCTCCTGCAATACACAAACAACCAATACTGTCTCGATACTCGTGTACATAGTATCGGCATCCCTGACACAATCCCGTCGGGTTCAACATAGCAAGCCAAATTTGGGTGTATTGCTGGAACAGTGGGGCTACTTCTCAACTGTGGCCAACAGAAGAGGGGTGTGTGAACTCCGGTACAGCGACTTATAGCGATTACGATACAACTTCGTAAAGACTATAGGTCGTCCCACCTTGATTAAACAACAAATGCCAGCTGGACTCAATGCAATGCACAAGTTGGTATAATACTTATCTTATGCAAACAACCATCAAGTTCAAAAGTAGTGAACTTGATACATGTCAAGTAGATTGTATTATTCTACCAAGAATTAACATCAAACATATTGTTTATACACTTAAACAATCACTTTAGAGCTGAAATTACAAGTCTCTAATTTACTAGTATCATTTACTCGGAGGACAAAAACTCATATCAAACGAACTCTAAATTTCGTAGGAATTTAACATGGTGTTCGGTAATTGTTACTCTAACTAAAAATCAACTTCTTAGAGTCATTACTACACTTCTAAAAATTGGGTATAATTTCTATATGCAAAATTTCCCATTTAAAGCCTCTAACTTGTTCTTGAGTTCATTCCCATGGTTAAGTACTCAATTTCCACATGCAACATCAACCAAACCCAACACTTAACACATGAACATGATATACCCATCAACATATCACATAAACATGAAATTACCAGTTATACAAGACATGCATGTATATTTAAGAACCAATATACAAAAATTTCTAAGCATACAAGAGGGGATTAATAACTTACATGGAATGGACACTTAAATCAACCAAAGATGAAGTCAAGCCCTTGTTTGGTCTCCTAGTCTTTAACAACACAATGGTGGTCTTGGATCAAAGACCAAATGGTTGGATTTTGAAGAAATGCAGAACACACAGTAATCTCACCTTTTTTGCACACACTTTCTCTCAAGCTTTCAAGGTTGATGTTTTGTTGAAATGGGAGACATAATTACAAGAAATATACCAACTAATGTATTGTAAAGCAAATGTTGTATAAATTAGGAAATGTATCAAGAATCGAGGCATGATTACTCTAACATGTTACTCAAGAAATCTAAACACTTATGATTAACATGATAACATGCAACAGAGTGAGCATATAAGTCATAATTAAATCCAGGGTATTACAAACGTCGTCGAGGGCCAAAGTGTACAAACTACATTGTACAAACTGTAGACACCCAAATTTCGTACACCTACATTGTACAAATTGTCCTATAAATAATTATTTATTTATAAATGAACTAACACATGTTTTCATGATCATTTCAGGAAACAACACATCCAACAGACTAACAACGTTCAACAAACACAGCAAACTTCAGTTAACTCAACACGAGGGTCAAAACTAAAGATACAAAGCTTAAAAGGGCCAAAGTGCACAAAGTACAAAGCCTGATAAGATAAAAATTGGTTTGGTGCGCAGGGGCACCATATGGTACGCCATGCACCAAACAAGACATGCCTCCATAGTCAAGCCCGCACTGACAGCTCTGCAAATGGCCGTGGACTTCCTTGGCAAAGGTTGGCCACCAAGCTCAAAGGAAGCTTCCTCCAAACATGAGGCAGAGTAATCGTCTCTCTCTCTCTCTCTCTCTCTCTCTCTCTCTCTCTCTTATATATACTCCCTTCGGCCTGAGAAAACAAGAGTTCTCTCCCTGGGTAATTGATCAACACAAATAGAGTGTAATCCCTGCTTGAACGGCAGTGAACATACACACACACATAACACACTCAAATACATAATCAAACACAAAACGTAAGTCTTCCTTTCCTCGTATCGATAGCAGTGAAAGCACAACAATCAAGCTACGGATTAGCTTGATCAAACCGAATCAACAGCCTAGAGCTTGGCCCAAATTCTGTAAAACGACAGAAGAAAATCCTTCGGTTCGTTCCAATTTAACTTGTATTTGGATGTGTAAATAGCTCAAATTAGTGTAAACATGTAAATATACAAGCTTGGATGTGTTTAATATGTAAATACATGTGAATCTCACCATTAAATTCAATTTCCAAAGCTATGTCTTCATTTTGTGCGTTCACATTATGTTTAGCTTGATTTTTTGGTTAATTGTTTAACTTCGATTTGTGGTTAAACTTGTGTATTAATGTTTGTAAAGCTCCAAAAATGTTAATACTTGATTTTTATGCAAGAAAAACAAGTTTAAAATCTTGAAATCTTAACCCAAAAATCAAACTTTAAGAAATTGTCTTGAGGAAATGTGCTTAGTTTGGTGCGCGGGTGCCCAATAAGGTGCGCCGCGCACCAAACCCTGCATACTCCTCTTGTGCACTGCGCACAATAGAGGATTTCCAGCTTGGGCCTCTGCCGTTGGGCCTGTCCACTGTACTTGGTCCATTTTGTTTTTATTTTTTTAATTGATGTTAGTTATATATATATATATATATATATGTGTGTGTGTGTGTGTGTGTGTGTATAAATATGTAAAGTATTTAAAATAAATAGTTTTTTTTATAAAAACTCCTTTTTATGTTATTTTCGTTAAATAAATATATATTATATTTATTTTGCTTTGTTTGCTATAAATAAAACATGTATACATTTTATAACGTAAACGGAGATATAAATCTCTGTGATCCGTTTTCCTCCCAGTCACATAGTATAATAAACTCGTAGTATTTAAATGTAAGCATGTAATCATAGAGACCGAAAGGGCGAGTTAGGTGCCTAACACCTTCCCATCTCGTAACTTAGCCCCCGAACCCACAATCTAAGTTTTTCTCTCGTTTTCTTCATGAACGAGGGTGGCGGCTCTGTATTTTATATAAATGTGTTTTGAACATTTATTACACATTTATTTAGGAGTCCAGAATGAGGCCCAGGATCGGATCGGGTGCTCACAGTACCTTAATAAATTTTATTGATAGAAAAAAAAAATTATAAGGAAGGGGACAACTAGCCTTGCCCTAAAAAGGGAGGACAAATGAGCCTAACCTCAAAAACAAATTACTGATTGTGCAAATAAATGCAACAAGGGCAAGAGTACCCTGCCGTATTAAGTAATAAAGTGTACATAAGTATGAGTTATCGATCTCACAGGGAATGTACCTAATTTTCACTCCGACTAAGTACTAAAATTGAGCTAGCTAATTATATTTGAGCGAAAATAAATTGAGAATAAAAACTAAAAACTAAAAATAAAAGAAAGCAATTAATATTTACATGGACACAAAATGGTTTGGCAATAACAAATCAAGAGCTAAACGATAAGATTATAGGAATGTAATATTTCTAATCTAGCTCGTGATTAATTTAATCCCCTCTCTACTTTTCTTTAACTCAAGTCTTGGTAGTTAGGCGCACGTTGATAGTATTCACTACGGGCTCTTGCATCTTATAGCAAGTCTAGCTATCAATCTCTACTACGGGCTCTCGCATCTTATAACAAGGAAAGAATAGCCGCATTATCGATCAAGCACCCCATGACTATCTAAGAACGCTCGTTACCTCTCGGTCTGGCATCACAAAGACAATTATTGTGATTTTCATAATTATAGGACGGGCTCTCGCATCTTACCCTATAATTTTGGTGATCATCTAATGGTTCATGACTCCATTAAAAGCATTAAGAGCACACAATAATAACCAAGATAATGGGTAATAATGGGTAGAGAAATAATCTCTCTATTTTTCTACAAGTCATACCGGTAACCGAGACATCGAAAGGGGGTAATTAAACCCGAATCTCCCCTACTTAGCAATGGCTACAAGTGGTTCGAACCCGTGATAAAACAAGTACTCTCATGGCTATCGGTGTGTGTCACAAAACACCAACTATTAATTTGCTCGGTCTGAAATGCAAGGTAGCTCTCGCGGATCCAAACATTTCTCAAATTGATTAATTAATGGCTAATCAATTAAAAGCATTAAGCCCACAAATTAATAACCTAGCATGCTTGTATACTAAATAGAGAGAGAGATTAAATTAAAACACTACAACGACATAGAAAAATAATTGATTTCCATAAATCATTTAAGCTCATAGCCAATTCCACAATCTACAAAATCATTCAATCCTAGAAATATCAAAAATATAGATTGGAAGAATTAAACTGACAAAGCCGCGAGCATTGCCGAGATTCGGGGTTGAAATCACTTGAAGATACTTTTTTGGCCCTTGATTTGAAGCTCTAAACCTTCGAAGGTGATCAATCAACGGAGGAAGGAGAGAATTTTAGGGAAGAGGCTGCTGCCCCAAAGGGGTGTTTTGCCACAACAAGGACTTATTAAAATCATATCTGGGCTACTTGGAGATATAGGAAATCTCAAAGAGTATCAAGGAAGCTAATGGCAAAATAGGAATTAAATGGAAGCTTCAGGGGCTGAAAGAGCTGAGAGGAGAACTGCTGGGAGGTTGTTGAAAGATGGCTGAAGCTGGGCTGATCCGGATGGAGTTCGCGGGCTGGAAGGAGATGGCTGATCCACGGGTCAACTGGTGGGTAGATAGGTGAGAGTGTGAGGGGAAGTGGGCGTGAAGGATGGCTGATGGGCGGGAGCAGCAGGATCTAACAGCAGGGACCACGCGCTGAAGCTTTTGGGGCAGAGCGGACATGTGGCAGCACACTGGGGCGTCATCGCATTAATAAAGATTTTCCCTTATTGCTCCAGTGCCCCTAAAGTTTTGGTCTTGACTCCCGAAGTCCTTCCCCCTCCAGGCTTCTCATTTAAGTCCTCCGTTAGCTCTGTTAGCCCACCATTAGCACATTTTGCCTTGGCTGACTTGACGGAGTTTGACAGAATAATTTGTAGCTCAACTTTAAAGCCCAAAATTGCTTCGAACTTTGTGCTAAAACCCTTGAAAGCTCGTTAATTCCTTGGAAACCTACATTGAAGCACAAATACACAAATAATAATATTTCCAAGCATAATTAACTTAAAAGTAGCACGAATAAAAGGAAATAAAGGGAAAAATTTGTGGAAATCTTGAGCTCATCAATTACATAACTTGAAGAAAAAGATAAAATATGCTAAAAAACAAAAGAGAGAAATAATCAACTTTAAAATACGAAGATGGGGAATATTAAGGTTATCAAGAACGATGTTGCCTTTGATTTGAAAATGCAAAGATCTAAAGGAGTTAAAAATAGAGTCTGAGAGTAGATCACAACCCAGGTTGGCAAGTTTATCGGCAACTGAATTTTCTTCTCTATAGCAATGTTAAAATTCAAACTGCATATCACTATGGATCGAAAGGATTTGTTGAATTGATGCCAACATCTCCTAGGGGGTTTAGTACCCTGATGCAAACAAGAGTAGAGAATTTTGTAGTCCATTTTTACAGTCGCCCTTCAAAATCCTTGTTGCAACCAAATGACCCCTTGGAACCTCCGTTGTAGTGTTAGTAGTTGGGCCACAATACAAAGAAAAAGCATGTAAACATCACCATTAGTGTTCGAAAGGATCCCCCCACCTGCTTGGGCCTGGATTATCGCAGTATGATGCCCTATCCAAATTTAACTCAACCAAAGAATGAGGAGGCTTCTTCCGATCCATTGAGCAACTATAATGGACTTCTTCTTAACTTGACCAATAGCAACACGAATGCCAAGGTTGGTGCAACAACAATGAAATAAATACACAGAATTTGAAGTGATTATACAGTTTTAAATAACTGCAACATCCACTACCGAGTTGGTCAAACTTAGATTTTAAAGTGCACTACTATTATTAATGATACTAGAGTGATCACTAATGGACCAGTATATAAACAAATTTGTGTTTATGAGTGTGTGTTCTCTATGAAGAACTGATTACACTCGTGTACTTTGAACAATCAATAATCTCTCAAAAACTAACAATTGAGAGAGATGTTTGTTTTAATGTGCAAAGAAAGACTGAGTTTGTGAATATAAATGTGATAAGAAATTTAATCCTTCAATACGAGAAAATTCTTTTTTGCTTTGAATGCTTTAGGTAGCTCTCAGAGAAAGAATAGTCTTGAATGGTTGAGTTGGTTGAGAGTTATTTCTTCTAAAGACTTCAACGCCTTTCAATAGTGTAGAACTGAAATGTGGTCATTGGACGAGATCTTCACAAAATTAAGTTACTGCAAGGATGCATTAAATACATATAGCGAGTGAAAGCTATTTGTCGATTTGGCATTGAGTTTCTTTGTCATCACTTTATTGCTCTAGTGGTAACCTAATCAACTATAAATCAATGGGAGAGCTACAAAGAGTAATGTCAACACCTTAACTGTGAGTCCCCAGAAACCCGACATGTTAACTTATTTGCATCCATTCTCATACTTGATTTGCATTGTGATACTTGTTTATAAATGTGTTAATACTTGCTTGCATACCTTATGTGTTTAATCATGTTTAAGGTTGTTTTGGAGTAGTTTTACAAGTTTTAAACACTTTAGAATGGTGTTAGATCAACCTAGAATGGTTTGGGACTCTTAGGGACAAGTTTGGATAGTTTTGTAGGTGTTTCGAGGGCTAGAAAAAGGGCGCCCACCCTAAAGCCAAAAAATTTGGCACTGGAAAGACCACCAACGCCCTCACACCTTGGACCCAGCGCGATCGTGCCCTGCTGCTGACCCACGTCAAGGTTTTGACCAGAAATTGACCAAAATATCCCCCTAGGCTGGCCCCTTTAACCCAGAATTGCCTAAATAACAACCTTAGAAAGTGAGAGGCTTCACTTCTCACTTCATTTTCATCTCTTCCAAGTTAGAAAGAGAAGGTCTAGGGTTTTTAGAGAGAGAATCAAGAGATTTTACAAGATGCAAGGCTCGTCTCGACGATCCGACACCGTGAAAGTGAAGAGCTCGACTAGGAGAACATTTTTACCCGAAGAAATCTCATTTTCATCGGTGGAGTTTCGATGGCAGTGTAAGTTATTACTTTTAATTCTTTCCTAGACGTATCTATACATGATGTATAACCTGTATTTCATGTCGGTATGTTGAAAACTGATGTTATATGCGATATTTTATGTGTAGATTGAAATGATATTGTAAAATTGTGCTAAATGGTTTTAGTTCATTTCCTCTACATGTTTAGTAGCTAAAAGATGTGAGAATCATGTTGTGTATGGGAAATATGTGATAAGCTACTAGATTGTTAATTTTGGTATTAGATTCTACGGAATTCAAAACTGACATGAAATGTGTATATGTGACTAAACGGTTGGTTCCTTAGCATTTAATATGTGGGTAGAGTAATCTCTACGTGAAATTGATATGTGAAACTTAGTAATAATAAATAGAAAAGAAACTAATTCTAGGGGGTCGTAGTATCACCAATGTTACATGAGGCCAGAGTGCTAGTAAAACATTGTTGTTGAGCTATGATCAGGCCTGAATCCCCACTACTAGCCATAACGGGACTTGGTACATCTCTTGCTAGTTGAGGTGGTGACCGGATGCTCAAGTTATAACAGACTGAGATCACGAAAGTCCAGTACGTGTGCTCTATTCAACAGTTGACCTGGGTACTACTACATGTTGATATGCAGATGAAGTTATAAGGTTGGATATTAGTCAAAAGTGTACCTTGACCCGAAACCTTTTTATACGTGTTTATATATAATCTTCATTTACAAAATCATCGATACGTGTTACATGTGATGCAATATGCCTTAATATGCTAACATGATACATTGCTAATATTTACTACTCGAACCATGTTGCATGATAATATGTCACGTAACTGCATAGTAATAACTTACTAGGCCTTCGACTCACTCCGTCCATATTGTTTTCCTCAGCTTGCTGGAACACGGATAGTAGCAGTCAGTGAGGCCGGCAAGGTTTACGTACGAGGTGTTCGTGGGAGCTTGGGTAGGGTACTTTTGCTTATGGTTTATGATGTACTTTGGTGAGGATGAACTTGTAGAGTTATATAAACTCTCTTTTGGGTTGTATATTACGATTTTAGTACTTGTTGTGTTTTCATCCCGATATGTGGTGTCGTGGGGTATTAGAGTTGGTAACTCTCATATTGTATATATATATATATATATATGTGTGTGTGTGTGTGTGTATGTGTGTGTGTGTGTATGATGGTGGTGGCCGTGTGAACTAGTATTGTTATTTTGGTTAATTCTGAGCATGTTAGCTCGAAGGGTTAATTTGTTGTTGGGCTCATGTGTTGTTGAGTCATTGTGATTAGTTTATGGTTGAGTGGTGTTGCTCATGGTTGTGTATTATAATGACATGTTGTGGCCGTGGTTTTGCTTGTTGTTGTGGAGCTCGTATAGCTCGCACATTTATACAAGTTTTTATTTGATTAGTAGTTTGGG
This sequence comes from Platycodon grandiflorus, assembly GCA_016624345.1. NCBI lineage: Eukaryota > Viridiplantae > Streptophyta > Magnoliopsida > Asterales > Campanulaceae > Platycodon > Platycodon grandiflorus. Next base: position 57,036,935 of record CM028361.1, on the reverse strand, counting down.
TTCAAGCCCTTATTCGGGGCTCCATATTAGGGTCTCGGGTTGGGGTGTGATAGAGTGGTATCAGAGCCATAGTCGCTACAAACCGGGATAGGTTCCTTGGCTTAGGTTATGTTGGATATTAACGTTGAGTGTTTGTGTGTAGGTCATAAGGAAGGTGCGAACTAGATAGGGAGTGTGCGCTAGTTTGTCTAGAGGCCACGGGAGAGCAGAGAGTAGCAATAGCAATAACAATGTCCTGCACCCTAAGGCTAATATTCCTCCTAAGGCTAACCAAGCTCCTGAGGCTAATCTCGGGGGTATGTATAGAATTCTAGAAAGGGTGGTTGTTGCGTTGGGACACCAGGAGCAACCTAGACAACGGGCTGAGGCTAGAGGACTTTAGAAAAAGCTAGGAATGTGGGTCGTGTTATCGATGTCAAGAAGTTCTTGAAGATGCAACCCCATAGCTTTGATGGTGAACTTGATGCGACTAAGGCCGAAGGTTGGATTGAAAGCATGGAGAAGATCTTTGAAGCATGGATGAGTTTTTTAGTCTCAATATAATAATTGGGTAGGTAAAAATGTCATTAACCCTTTTCAAATCTTAAAAAAGTGTATTGATTTATTTTAAGAGACCGTTTGGTGCAGCATTGTAGACACCCCGATCTCGTACCTTTGATAATTTATGTCCATTTAATATTATCATTAATAAATGGACTAACAACAACTTCGCTTACAACATTTTAGGGTTTGAAGTGTATAGAAGAATGCATGAGGGACCTAAAGATCAAAGAAAATACACAAGGCGGGGCTAAAGTACAACGAAAAGGACCAAAGGGGCCTAAAGTGCAAGGAAAAAAACAAGGAGGTTGAAGTGGAAGATCGGGGGAGGAAAATGGCGCCATGCCATCTCCAAAATGGCGCCATGCCATTTTCAAATATGGCGACGCCATTTTTTCTTTTGGCGCCACACCTTTTCCTTTTTAGCGCCACGCCCCCTTTTTGTTCTGGCTCTTCGCGATTTGACCCCTAATAACCTAAAACACCCCCAAAAACGTCCCTTAAACAACCTAAAACACTTCCTAAAATGTCCTTTAAACAACCTAAAACACCTCCTAAAATGTCCTCTACCCAGGTTTGACTGGCTCTTGGACATCTTTTAAGCAAAAAATTCCACCTATATAAACTCCCATCTTCTTCCATTTTCAAGGTTGGCCTCAGACAATTTCACACACACACAAAACCCTTTCCCTCACTCTTAGTTGATGGTAGTAAGCTTTCTTACTCCCATTTTCCATTCTTTGCCTCTATCCAAAACAAGAGCAATCTACATCCTCTTCACACATACATCCACAAACACTACAACCCACAATCAACCTCCACCACAACAACAACAAATCAAGCCTCTCTTTCTCTAGAGAGCAAGATAAGGAGAGCACCCACCAAAGACCTGAGTTAGGCTGTTCTCAACATTTACATAAAACATACTAGAGGTGACCTCCATTTTCTATCTTACTTTTCTTGTAAAATAATTATTTGTTGAGCTTGTTAACTTACTTTGCAAAAATGTAGATATGATGTATTTATTTGTGTTGTAAGATTTTCTCACTTTTGTGCTTTAGTGTAAAATGTAGCCTTCTTTCATGTTGTTTGTTTTTGTAAATACGATAGCATGTTTAGCTTGTAAATTATTACTTAATGTAAGCATGATTTTTCTCTTGTACTCCTTGTGAAATGGTATTTCTCCTATTAATCTTGGCTATGGATGATAAGTGTGAATTTATTTGAAAGTGTTCAATATTATTTTTAAAGCCCAACCCTCTGTTCTTCTCTTCTTCCGTGTGATCCCCATTGGATTCCAAGTCTGTGAGGTCTTTGTAAAAGAGCGATATCACATACTTGAAATCCATGGTGATTTCTTTCTTTTCCCCCCTAGTTTAGCATTTTTTCATTTCAAACCCTCACCTTCCCTACCTCTAGCAATGTTGGGCTGTAAAAATGGTTGTAATCTCTCGAGTAAATTATTTGGCATTTAAATTTCATCTCTATGCTTTGTGTTAAGAATGGGAGGCTTACTCATTTTATTTGGAGTATTTGGAGTGTTTGCAATAGCATATATAATGTCTCTGATGTGTGGTTTGTTTTTTTTTTATTTTGTAAACAAAGTGTATTTTTCTTTTCCTTTACAAAATCATTATGTTGAAGTAGGATTTTTCTTGGTGTAAGTAGGCTTTTTCGTAAAGTCAGTGTTGTTAAAATACAAGGGCTTAATTCTCAATTTCATCATTGTACTATTGCAAAAGGTCCGTTAACCTCACCCTACAAATTTTTTTTCACAATTTAATAACTTTACTTTACAAAAAGTACTACGTTAGTCACTTCGTCTGGTTTGCTGTTAGCAAAGCTTAATTTTTTTTTGAAAACCCGAAATTACTCTTAATATTACCATGTGCTAGTCATGTATTCTCTTTCCCTCACCCTCACCCTCACCCTCACCCTCACCTTAGACCTAACACCACCCCCACCACCACCACCACCACGAAATCCATTACTCCACGAGATCTAGGTATTTGGGAACTAAAAAAATGCAATTTGAGAGAAAGATTATAAAAAAAATTTTAAAAAAATTTAAAAAAAAAAAAAAAACCTACCTTTTTATCTCTTTACACTAGACCCAAGAAAAAGCAAATAATCTAAAAAATGTAATTGAGAGAAAACCCTACCTTTTTATATCTTTACTCATGACCCTGAACAAAGCAAATAATTCAATCAATTAGTACATTGAATTCAAATAAATCATATTTGAGGTTGCTGATTATGGACTTTGTGACAACCCCGACCCGGATCTTTATACGAAATCCCAAGGTCGGGTCGCCACAGTTGGTATCAGAGCTTATGTTAGCTATTCGCCGGGATAGGTTCCTTGGCCTAGGTGGGTATGGTTTTATTGATAAGATTTTAATGCCGATGGGGATGATGGTCGAGATGAGGATGTTAATCGCTCGCGTAATGTTCCTCCTGAACCGAACCAAGAGAATCTGAATGATAACATGGCAGCTATGTATGGAAGAATGATGGGACTCATGAATGAAATAAATCAGCGAATGAATGCAGGGATGATGCCACCACCTAACGTGGAAATACTACAACCGGAAGTAGAAGCTCCACAACCGAAAGTTAAAAATAGGAATAATACCACGACTATTGAGAGGTTTTTGAAAATGAAACCACGTGTTTTTCTGGGGGAGCCTGATGCTACTAAGGCCAAATTGTGGATCAAACACATTATCAAAATATTTGCAGCTCTAGGTTACAATGATGAGGAGAAGGTTACCTTAGCTGTGTTCAAACTGGAGGCCGCAGACGAGCATTGGTGGTAAGTGTTGCAAGAAAGCTGGAGCTTGCAAGGGGTACAGCAGAGTTGGCCTAACTTTTTGAGGGAATTTAAGGCCCAGTATGTTCCAACCGTGGTGCAAGAAAAGAGAGAGCGGGAATTTTACGATCTTGAACAGGGCAGCATGACCATGGCACAGTATTTGGTGAGGTTCACAGAACTAGCTCGTTATTGCAGTTACTTGGTTCCGGATGAGGCACTGAGGACACAGAAATTTGTTAAGGGGTTGAGGACCGAATACCAAAAATAGTTACTTTCCCTACAGCTAGTCGATTATCGGAGTGCGGTGGATCGCGCCTATGCCATCGAGGGCGATATTGAGGAGCATAGGGGGAGAGGAAATGTGAATAATTTTTAACAGTCATCGCAACAACATGGGCGAGGACAAGGTTCTGGTAACAGGTGTGGGAATAACAGTAACAACCGGAGGGAAAAACAGAATAGAGGACAGTCGAATGGGCAACCGAGACAACAATTAAGTGGGCGAAATGATAGTAACACCTACTCTCAGGGGCAACAGAATAGTCAGTTGACGTGTCGTTATTGTTCGAGACCGGGGCATTCAGAAGACAAGTGTTGGAGCAAGCCGGGAAACCCGTCGAGAATATGTTACAATTGTGGTAAATCGGGGCATCTAAGGAAAAATTGCCCTAAATCGAAGGGTAGTCAGTCGGGGAGTGTTAACCAACAGTCGAGTGACGCGAAGCGTGATAGCGACGGTAGGCCTAAGGTTCAGGGTCGCGTGTTTGCACTTGATCAGTGAAGAGTGCCGGAGTCTATGTCTGTCATAGGAGGTAGTCTTTCTATCTTCAGTAGTAGAGCACGAGTTCTTATAGACCCTGGCTCATTGCATTCATATATTACATCTCATTTCGTGAACAACTTGTGTGTGTTACCATAGTCGTTGTCATTTGTTCTTGAGGTGTCTACCCCATTGGGGGAACATATGTTGGCTTCAGAGGTGTACCGATCTTGTGATATACTTATAGGTGATCACACCTTGCATGCTGATTTAGTAGTATTGCCCATACGTGATTTTGATGTGATACTTGGCATGGAGTGGTTGTGTGCATATCATGCTTTAATAGATTGTCATAGAAAGAAAGTTATATTTTCTATGTCGGGTGTGCCTGAATTTGTGTTTGTCGGTGATGTTGTTAAGAGTAGTTTACATGTTATTTCTGCTTTGAAAGCAAGGAAGTTATTGTCGCATGGTTGTGTGGGTTATTTAGCATGTGTGGTTGATAGGGGTATTGCTACTCCGGTGTTAGAGGAGGTTTCGGTAGTTTGTGAATTTCGGATGTATTTTCAAGTGATTATGCTTTGCCTCCTGATAGAGAAGTTGAGTTTTGTATTGAATTATTACTAGGAACTGCTCCAATTTCCAAAGCTCCGTATCGAATGGCACCGGCAGAGTTGAAAGAACAGTTACAAGAACTTCTTGACAGGGAGTTTATTAAACCAAGTGTATTGTCGTGGGGTGCACCAGTTTTATTTGTGAAGAAGAAAGATGATACTCTGAGATTGTGTATCGATTACAGGCAATTGAATCAGGTAACAATCAAGAATAAGTATCCCCTACCTCATATTGGTGATTTGTTCGATCAGTTGCAGGGTTCCGTGGTGTATTCCAAATTAGACTTGAGGAGTGGTTATCACTAGTTGAAAGTACGAGCTGAATATGTTCCCAAGACAGCTTTTCGTACGAGGTATGGTCATTACGAGTTTGTTGTTATGCCATTCGGGTTGACGAATGCACCGGCGGTATTCATGGATTTGATGAATCGGGGATTTCACGAGTATTTAGATTGCTTTGTGGTAGTATTCATCGATGACATACTTGTATATTCTAAATCTCGGGGAGAACATGAGCAACATTTGAGATTGGTATTATCAGTCCTTAGGGAGAAAAAGCTTTTTGTCAAATTTAGTAAATGTGCGTTTTGGCTCAAAGAAGTATCTTTTCTGGGGCATATCGTTTCGAAGAATGGGATAGCGGTAGATGTATCTAAGGTGGAAGCAGTAATGAATTGGAAGAAACCAACTACAGTAACGGAGATTCGAAGTTTCTTGGGTTTAGCGAGATACTATCGGAGATTTATTAAGGGGTTTTCAAAGATTGCAACTCCTATGACGAATTTGACAAAGAAGACAACACTATTTGTATGGGATGACAAGTGTGAACACAATTTCCAAGAGTTGAAGTGACGTTTGACAACGGCTCCTGTCTTTGCGTTACCTAGTGGTAGCGATAACTTTATGATTTACAGTGATGCATCTAAAGAAGGTTTGGGTTGTGTGCTTATGCAAAATGGGAAGGTTATAGCGTATGCTTCAAGGAAGTTGAAAGATGCGGAACGGAATTATCCTACTCATGACCTAGAGTTGGCTGCGATTATATCTGTGTTACAAAAATGGAAGCATTATATTTACGGAGCAAAATTTGAGGTCTTCACGGATCACAAGAGTTTGAAGTACCTTTTCTCACAAAAGGAGTTGAATATGAGGCAACGACGATGGATGGAAAAATTGAAGGATCATAATTGTACGATTCTTTATCACCCGGGGAAGGCAAATGTAGTCGCGGATGCATTGAGTAGAAAGGTGTATATTTCGTGTATGATGGTTCGTGAATGGAAAATGTTAGAGGATTTGAGAGATTTGAGTCCTAGCAAGACAGAGCGTGGAGTCATTTTTGTGAATATTCGAGCTACACCAGTTTTGTTTCAACAGATTAAAAAAGCTCAGGTTAGTGATCCGAATTTGAGAAGGTAATTAGTGGATTGAACGAGGGAAAAACACTTGACTTCGCTATGAACAAGGATGTTATCCTTACATTTCGAGGAAGAGTTTGTGTTCCTTCAGATAATGGAATTAAATGACAAGTTCTTGATGAGGCTCACAAGGCGAGATACACTATCCATCCGAGGAACACGAAAATGTATAGAGATTTGAAGAAACAGTTTTGGTGGAGTGGCATGAAGCGAGAAATTGCGAATATGTGTCTAAATGTTTAACTTGCCAACAAGTAAAAGCTGAGCATCAAAGACCCGCAGGTTTGTTACATCCACTAGAGATCCCAAAATGGAAGTGGGAACATATCACGATGGACTTCGTGATAGGATTGCCGCATACTCGTCAGGGTTTTGACACCGTTTGGGTTGTAGTAGATAGGTTAACGAAATCCGCTCACTTCATACCTATTACGATGACATATTCTTTAAGTCAGTTGGCGGCATTGTACATTCAAGAGATAGTGAGATTACACGGAGTGCAAGTTAGTATTGTGTCGGATAGAGACCCAAGGTTCACATCGAGATTTTGGTATGCGTTGCAAGATGCTATGGGAACAAAGTTGAACTTTAGTACAGCTTTTCATCCTCAGTCGGACGGGCAATCGAAAAGGTTAATACAAGTGCTTGAGGATAAGTTACGAGCTTGCACGGTGGATTTCAAAGGAAGTTGGGATTCGTATCTGCCTTTGGCGGAATTTGCTTACAATAATAGTTTTCAGGCGAGTATCGGAATGGCTCCGTATGAAGCACTTTATGGATGAAAATGTAGATCACCCATTTATTGGGACGAGGTCGGTGAGGCAAAAATTTGGGGTTCAGTAATGGTACAACAGTCGGTGGAGAGTGTAAAGGTAATTCGGGATAGACTACTTACTGCTCAAAGTCGATAGAAAAGTTATGCCGATAATCGAAGATGGGATCTTGAATTCCAGGTAGGTGACCACGTATTCCTTAAGGTATTGCCTCATAGGGGTACTAAGAGGTTTGGGAAGAAGGGTAAACTATCACCTCGGTTCATAGGACCTTTTGAGATTCTTGAGAAAGTGGGTACTTTAGCTTATCGACTTGCATTACCGCCAACCTTGTTGGAGATCCATAACGTGTTTCATGTATCGATGCTTCGAAAGTATATGAAAGATGAGTCACATGTGTTGGGATACGAGGACCTCATGTTTGAGCCTGATTTGTCATATGAAGAACGACCGGTGAAAATCCTTGATACGAAAGAACAAGTGTTGCGAACGAAATGAATTCCGCTTGTAAAAGTGCTATGGAGGAATCATGAGATTGAGGAAGCTACGTGGGAAATCGAGGTTGAGATGCATGGAAAATACCCTCATTTATTCAATGGACTTGGTAAGGAATTTAGGGGCTAAATTCTTTTAAGGGGAAGTGAATGTAATACCCTGGATTCAATTATGACTTGTGTGTTTACTTTGCTGCATGTGGACATGTTATCATAAGTGTTTGGATTTCTTGAGTAACATGTTAGATTAATCATCCCTTGGTTCTTGATACATTTCCTAGTTTATGTAACACATCCTTTACAATGCATTGATGTTATAATTCTTGTAAATTTCCATGTTAATTGTGTGTTGCTTGTCTAGCATGGTTTTAGGACTTTTTCAGAGACCTTTAATTAGTGTATTGACTTCACCTAAGTGTTAGAACCATTTTTGAACTTTTTGACATCATTTTGGAGTCTTTTTAGAGCACATTTCGTGAATTTGGTGCAACAAGGGCAAGGGCGAGCGCCCAAGAAACAGAAAGTTGTGTTTGTGAGATCTGTAGGTTGAGTGGGCGCCCAGGCGAGCGCCTAGGCGGGGGCCTAGGCGGCCGCCCCGTTTCCAGAATTGTTGCTGTACAGTTCTGTTTATTTTGTATAATTTGGACCATTTCACCCCTTGACCCAACTTAAATGAACGAAGGACCCCTTGACCAGTTTATTACTCTCCCTAAACCTCTAAGGAGACTTAAAAATATTTCACTTCTTCAATTAGTTCATCCATGGAAGCTTGAGTGTTAGTGTGAGAGACAAAGGTGAGTTAGTGTGTGTGACTCTTATTCTCTCAATCCAACCATTGGACCTTCCATGCAAGACCACCAAAGGGTTGCTAAGGACTAGGAGACTTCATTTCAAGGCTTTGATTTTGATTTCATTGGTTTGATTTCTCTAATTGAAGTAAGTTACTAACCCCCTTATGTATGCTTAAGAATTTGCTGTATATTTGAGATATGATGTTTATGCATGTCTTGATGTCTTGATGATTTCATGTTGGAATTATGTGATGAGATGTATAACATGTTTATATGTTAACTGTTGGGTTTGGATGGTGTTGCATATTGATTTTGAGCACTTGACCATGGAATTTGACTCAAGAACAAGTTAGAGACTTAATTGGCAAATTTTGCATATAGCAATTATACCCAGATTTTTAGAAGTGTTATAAAGACTCTAAGAATTGGATTTTTAGTTAGAGTATCACTCATCGAATAACATGTTTAAATCCTACGAAAATTAAAGTTCGTTTGATATGGATTTTGGTCCTCCGAGTAATTGATACTGGTAAATTAGAGACTTGTGAATTAGCTCTAATGTTGTGTTTTAAGCTCCTTAAACTTTATGTGTGATGATCACATGTTGTAGAATAATATAATCTACATGTTATTTGTTAAGTTCACTACTTTTGAACTTGACAGTTATTTTCATGAGTAGAGTAAGAATACCTGCTTATGTGTTGTGTAAGTCCAGCTGGCGTCGTCATTACTAACGTTTTGGTGGGACAACCTATAGTCTTTACAAATCAATGTTTGTGATCTCTATATGTCGCCGTACCGGTTATCACACACCCTCTTCTGTTGGCCACAGTTGAGATGTAGCCCCATTGTTGCAGCAATACGCCCGACTTTGGCTTGCTAATTTTCGACTGGTGTAGTCAATGGAATACTGATACATCCCACACGAGTATTGGTCCACGTCTTGTTGTTTTCATGTATTGCAGGAGCAACGCGACGAAGCAGAAAAAGAAATAATATCCTTTGTAACGTGATTTTTATTACAAGCACTTATGTATTAAATCAAGGTGCTAGTGAGTTGAATGAGTTGTATATCAATAGTGATGATATATGTTTTGTTGTGGTATATAAATGTGATTACCATGTTATGATTTCAGCTTGAGTATTATGCCATGTCATGTAGTTGCATTTAGTAACTTATTGAGTTTCGACTCACCCCGTTTGTTGTTTAAATATTTTTCCTTAGATCCGAGCAAGCCTAGCAGTTCGCGATGAGGACGGAAAGCTAGTGATTAGTTTAAAGGTGGTTTTTGACATAGTATTGTTTCTTTTGGTGAGGACGTTGGTTATGTAAAGTTATATCAACTTTACTTGGGTAGTATTTGGTGTTTTGCAACATTGCTTATTCTTTTGGTAGCCGACATATGTATGTCGTACTTGTGTGTATAACTTATTACTGTTTTAGTTCTTTTCCCGAGTATGTTGTGACTCGTGGTTTAGTTGTTGGGTTCTGGTTGTAGTGTCGCCGAAAACTTGTTTATATTTAATCAGGTTTTATTTTATATGAGATTTCGTAGTATGTACGAATGGTTACCCTATGTGCTTTATTTGTTGTTCAGTTATGTTGTTCTGGTGACCCGACCTTGGGATTTCGTATAGATATTTGGGTTGGGGTCGTCACAGACTTAGTCGGAGAAATCGAAGAAACCAAGTGGACAAAGTGGAGGAGCGGATCGGCAGACAGCGAGGGATTCGCAATCGGAGGTTGATGATTATGGATTTGGTCGGAGATCTTATGATACTGAACAAGGGGTTTTGTTTTTGATGCTCAGTATAGCTATTTCCCCACCTTCTCATCTGAACCAAGTGATGGAAATTAATTAAAAACCTCTAATTAGTCTGACAAAATTTAAAAATCCCTAAATCAATTTCTCAATTTAGGGGTTGCAACTGAAGAATGAGAGTGAAAAGAAGACTCGAAAGGGAATCTTAGGTCCTCGCCTTTCGTTAAGATCTGGTGTGACGGGCTCCAAGCCCTAATGGTGGTTAGAGAGAGTGAAAGCGAGAGAGATAGAGGGAGGGAGAGAGAGAAGGGGAGAGAGAGAGAGAGAGAGAGATAGAGAGAGATTGAGAGAGAGAGGAGACGCCAAATTTACCTGTAGATCGAGAAAAGACAGAGGTTGTATCTCGCTGGGGGTGGAAGAGAGAGAGGCAATGATGGTGGTGGGGATGGTGGTTATTGTTTGGGGAGAGATGAAGATGACAGTGCTAATATGATTTTTTTTTTTTTTAATTTTTAATTAGATTATAAAAAAATTAAATAATTTTTTCTTACTCATTGTTTAGGAGTCCACGTGCAAGACACATGCCACAACTAAAGGGCATTTCAGTCTTTTTGTAATATTCCATCCAACAAAATTAACTGCGTTCAATTATTGAACTAAATTGACACTTTTTGTAAAGTACAATTATTAAAGTGTGAACAAAAAATTGTAAGGTGAGTTTAACGGACCGTTTGCAATAGTATGGTAACTAAATTGAGAATTAAGCCAAAATACAAACAACCATGATTTCTTTTGTGTAAGTCCATCATTTTTCAAAGGGTAGTATGTTAAAAAAACGAGCTGAGGAAGTTTGATTTGTTGGTTTAAGACTTGTTTGAGTTAATTCTTTCTTGACTAGTTGTGTTTATACTCGAGCTTAAATTTCTCTCTTTCTTTTGAGTGGCGCTATTAACACCCCCAAATGCTATTAATACACTCCCAAAATTAAATTACAAAAATACCATTATTTTAAAAGACATAAATACCCTTTTCCTACTAAATACACCCACCACTATATTATTACATATACTAAACCTCTAAATACACCGCCAACCAATTGTTCAATACACCCTCCTCCATAATAGAGTATAAACTCACGAGACAATTTCATTTTTCGCCATTTTTCTGTCAGGTTGTATAACTGCAACATTGTTCTTGATCTTTCACTTCACTTCTCTCCATTCACTTCATTATACTGACAAATTTGGATCTTTCAAACACTCCATTCCTCATTTTAAAACTTCTCCAACTTCTACCAAACACATACCAAACTCCCAAAACCAAACCCTCAAGTTTCAACATCGATAATGTAACAAAAATCAAGCATGGAGTCTAAAGAAGTGAAGTAGAACACGAATGTAAGTATCTCTATCATTTTTTGCTTAAAATTCGATTTTGTCATGCTATTGCGTACATGTCTGGATCGGGATATGTTCGAAACTGGTCTGTAGAACACCACAGTGGTGTTCGGACACCACTGTGGTGTTCCATAAATGGTTACCAAACATCACTGTGGTGTTCCACCAATGGTTTTCGAACACCACTATGGTGTTCCAAAAGTGGTTTCCAAACACCACTGTGGTGTTCCAACAGTGATTTCCGAACACACCTCTGGTGTTCCATCAATGGCTTGGGAACAGAAACTTTTCAACTTCTTTGTTGTTGAATTTTATTTGTTTGCTATTAACAGGAGTCAAAGACATTGTCTACGGAGGGTAGTGTTGCTCCTACTCCCATTCAAAATGAGATTGAAGAACCCATTTAAGATATTGTTATAGATTACACAAATGTGTTCACGACGTATGAGTTGTTTATATCTCATGATATATTGTTTGATTGAGTGTGTGCTACGGGAAAGGAGCATGGAATGGTGATAGTAATTAGCAGGTCAGATAGTGGGTCGTGTGAGAAAAGAACTCGGTTACTTTTGGCATGTGAACGTAGTGGAAAATACCGTGAATTCAAGAAGGTTGGAAAGTTGTCTGGCGTAAATAACAAAGAGACATCTGTTGAAAATGATGTTGTGAGCAAACCAAAAAGGAAAAGAAAAATTGGAACGAAGAAGTGTGGTTGTCCATTTCGTTTGAGGGGTAGACAAGTATCAGTTGATGGACCTTGGGCATTGGGTGTTCAATGTGGTGCCACAATCATCCAACTACAGAGTATTTGGAGGGCCACTCATATGTTGGTCGATTATCACCGAAGGAGAAGGACTATGTCATTGATTTGTCTCACACAAATAGTAAACCCAAGGACATTTTGTTTGGTTTAAAACAAATATTTGTAGATAATAAGTTCACAATAAGGACTATCTACATTTCTCGTTTGCAAAATAGAGTTGTCGAACATGAGGGTCGATCTCAAATGCAGCAGCTTATGTTTAAATTGAATGAGCATGGATATTTATATCATCACCTTCGCTGCGAGAAGACCGAAATTGTCAAGAATATTTTCTTCGCTCACCCAACGAGCATAGAGTTATTGTGATGTTTTTCGAACGTCCTCTTTATGGATTGTACGTACAAGACAAACAGGTATAAGTTACCTTTGTTGGAAATTGTTGGCGTGACGTCCACATAGATGACTTTTCATATTGCAACCGCCTATTTGGAGTTCGAGCGGGAAGAGAACTATATGTGGGCGTGATGTGCTGCAAATTAAATTGCAACAACTAGGGCAAGAGCACCCTGCCGTATCAATTAATAAAGTGTACATAAGTACGAGTTATCGATCCCACGGGGAATGCACGTAATTTTCACTCCTACTAAGTACCGAAATTGAGCTAACTAATTATATTTGAGCAAAAATAAATTCAGAATAAAAACTAAAAAAACTAAAAATAAAAGAAAGCAATTAATATTTACAACGTCGCAAAATGGGTTGGCAGCAACAAATCAAGATAAAAGATAGGATTTTAAGAATGCAATATTTTATAGTCTAGCTCGTGATTAATTTAATCTTCTCTCTACTCTCATTTTACTCAAGTCTTGGTAGTCGGGCGCACGTTAATGATATTCACTACGGACTCTCGCATCTTATAGCAGGTCTAGCTATCAATTCCTACTATGGGCTCTCGCATCTTATAGCAAGGAAAGAATAGCCGCATTATCGCTCAAGCACCACATGACTATCTAAGAACGCTCGATACCTCTCGGTCAAGCCATAGACAATTATTGTGTTATCCGAATTAATAGGACGGGCTCTCGCATCTTACCCTATAATTCTAGAAATCATCTAACAGGTCATGACACTCATTAAAAGCATTAAGATCACAGAATAAATACCAAGAATATGGGTAATAGTGGGTAGAGAAATAATCTCTCTATTTTTCTACAAGGCATGTCGGTAACCAGGACATCAAAAGTGGTTAAAAACCCTAATTTCCTACCTCTCGGTGGAGTGATCGCTTCACAAAACAAGTACTCTCATGGCTATCGGTGTTTTCCAGGCACCAACTACTAATTTGTTCGGTCCGAAATGCAAGGTAGCTCTCGCGGATCCAAACATTTCTCAAATCATTCAATTAATGGCCAATTAATTAAAAGCATTAAGCCCACAAATTAACAACCTAGCATGCTTGTATACTAAATAACGAGAGAGATTAAATTAAATCACTACAACAACATAGAAAAAATAATGCTTTCCATAAATCATTAAAGCACAAAACTAATTCCACAATTACAAAATCATTCAACCCAAGAAAATATCTAAAATATAAATTGGAAGAATTTAACCGACAAAGCTGCAAGCAATGCCGAGATCCGGGGTTGAAATCACTTGTAGATGCTTCGTTGGCCCTTGATTTGAAGCTCCAAACCTTCAAAGTTGATCAAGCTTCAATGGTGGAGAGAGATTTTTGGGGAAGAAGGGGCTGCTACCCCTTTTGGGGCTTTTCAGCCCATAGGGACTGTCCTCCCTTTCTTTGGGGATACTTGGGAGATATTTAAATGAGGGCCAAAGAGTATCAAGGAAGCTAATGGAAAAATGAAAATTAACTTTAAAGCTTTAGGGGCAGAACAGGAGCAAGGAGAATTGCTGGGGGCGGGCTGCTGAAACATGGCTGATCTGGGTGGAGTTCGTGGGCTGGAGTGTGAGAGGAAGTGGGCTGTTGGGTTAGGATGGATAGGCTGGATGGGGATGGCTGATGTGTTGGAGGATGGCTGGTGGAGCGGGTCAGCTGGTGGGAGAAGACCGCGGGTTGCTGGGCTTAGGCGGAGGACACGTGGCGACGCGGTGAAGGTGCCATCGCATTAATGAATACTTTGTGTAATTGCAGCGGTGCCCCTACTTTTATAATATTGTCTCCTTAAGTCCTTCTCCCTCCAGGCTTCTCATTTAGGTCCTCCGTTAGCTCTGTTAGCCCACCGTTAGCCTATTTCGCCTTGGCTGACTTGACGGACTTTGACGGAATTATTAGCAGCTCAATCTTGAAGCCCAAAATTACCTCAAACCTTGTGCTAAGCTCCATGAATGTTCGTAAATACCTTGGAAACCTACAATGAAGCACAAATACACAAATAATAATATTTCCAAGAATATTTAACTCAAAAATAGCACAAAATAAAAGGAAATAAAGGGAAAAATTCATGAAAATCTTGAGCTCATCACACCCCCAAACTTAAGCTTTGATCGTCCCGAGCAAAGAAATAAAACAATAAAGATGAGCTCAAGGACTTAATGGTGGAACACGGCACTTGCTCAAGATCATATGCACATTACCATGATGGAAATCAAACCCAGGATTATAAACATGCATAAATAAGGTATGGTATGATTTTAGTGCTAGCTCACATTTTCCTCAAACATTTTACCCACATTACAAAACATATGCCCATCAAAAAGTAGCTTAGCTCTAGCAAGGATAGAACGGTCAATGAGATATCACGCATGAGCAATCAAACCGAAAGAGTTTTGTGTTTCACGCGGCTAGGACTCGCATGGCATGACAATATCAATAGGACTTTATTAAGCTAGTAATGTTGGCCAAGGTTTTGGGCTACAAATGAAGGATAGGATAACAAGTCAAGAGAGCGAAAAATTTGAAGTCTTCACACAATGAATTGCTTCATGAAATCACAACTCTTCAAATAATCACCACCTCACTTTAACAACCCCTTGAACTTTAAACATTGGGTTGAATAAATGTTTCACTACCACAACAATTGAGCTCCACCCTTATGCCTTCTTGAGCATTTGAAGAACAATTGCTTTTTTTTTTTTTTTTTTTTGTAACCTCCCTTGACTTTTCTTTTCTTTTGATTTTTCTTTTTATTTTCTTTTGCTTGCCAAGGGGGCTCTTTTACCACCATTCAACACTTTTTCAAGCACCAACATCATCAACAATAAAGCACAAAACTTCCATGAAGCACACACTACCCAACAAGAATACGTAAATGATAAATCTTTTCAAATTATGCTCTCTTGAAGGGTGGGGACAAAGTGTATAGGCTCATGGGATAGGATGATGCGGATACATGAAAAAGAAGTCGAATGGGGGTCATTATGTGCTCTAGCCACACGCCATTCTATAAATAAGATCAAAAGGGGACACTAGGGATTAATGTATAATGGGTAGGTTGATAGGGCTCAAACAATCCAAAGATGGCCTATATCATGCTCTTGTCATGCACACAAGTCCAAACCAAGCTACTTTAATTATCAATTTTCAAGATCATCTCACGGCATCAAGACTCAAAATATGATACTCATCCGACATGCACTATCAAAGCTAGAGCTTAGCATAACAATTCAACTCGAAATCGAAACATGGGCATTATTGATCATGACTGAGGTAAAGATAGCATAAAAGGCACACACATATCCTCATCTATGCATATAATAAACTCAAGAAAGAATCCAAGAAAATAATGCACATATAACTCTAACAAGCGCCCAAAATTCAAAGCGTTAAAAATGGGGAATTTCAAGCTCAAGACTTTCAGAATTTTCAAAGTTTAACCAAACCTAACCCAACTCTCAAACTTAAAGTAAACAGAGAAGGGAAGGAAAGAAAACTCCCTCAAAGATGATTTTTTAAGAAGTCCGGGCCCGAGAGTAAGCCTACTCCAAAGAATTCCTCAAGCAACCCCGACTTTGAATGCTCAACCCCTGTGTCAAATCAAGCTCAAAAGGAAAAGGCATGAAAGCAATTATGGAACTAAATATATATAAAATAAAAAGAAAATATTTTTGTGTGGGGACACTATATACACCTCCCTACAAACCCACAAAACTCGAGAAGGCTTTGAAAAGCGACACAGGCATATAAATACAAAAGCAAGTAAACTAACTAAAAAAAATTGCTCAAATTACAATTAGCTTCACTTAGTATCGATATTAGCATATAGGAGCAAAAATTAAATCATTCCCCGTCAACGGCGCCAAAAACTTGATGTGCTACAAATTAAATTGCAACAGCTAAGGCAAGAGTACCTTGCCGTATCAAGTAATAAAGTGTACATAAGTACGAGTTATCGATCCCACAGGGAATGCATGTAATTTTCACTCCTACTAAGTAACGAAATTGAGCTAGCTAATTATATTTGAGCGAAAATAAATTCAGAATAAAAACTAAAAAAACTAAAAATAAAAAAAAAAGCAATTAATATTTACAATGTCGCAAAATGGGTTGGCAATAACAAATCAAAATAAAAGATAGGATTTTAGGAATGCAATATTTTCTAGTCTAGCTCGTGATTAATTTAATCTTCACTCTACTCTCATTTTACTCAAGTCTTGGTAGTCGGGTGCACGTTAATAATATTCACTACGGGCTCTCGCATCTTATAGCAAGTCTAGCAATCAATTCCTACTACGGGCTCTCACATCTTATAGCAAGGAAAGAATAGTAGCATTATTGCTCAACCACCACATGACTATCTAAGAATGCTCGATACTTCTCGGTCAAGCCATAGACAATTATTGTGTTATCCGAATTAATAGGACGGGCTCTCGCATCTTACCCTATAATTCTAGAAATCATCTAACGGGTCATAACTCCCATTAAAAGCATTAAGATCACACAATAAATACCAAGAATATGGGTAATAATGGGTAGAGAAATAATCTCTCTATTTTTCTACAAGGCATGCCGGTAACCGAGACATCAAAAGTGGTTAAGAACCCTAATTTCCTACCTCTCGATGGAGTGATCACTTCACAAAATAAGTACTCCCATGGCTATCGGTGTTTTACAAGCACCAACTACTAATTTGTTCTGTCCGAAATGCAAGGTAGCTCTCGCGGATCCAAACATTTCTTAAATCATTTAATTAGTTCCCAATTAATTAAAAGCATTAAGCCCACAAATTAATAACCTAGCATGCTTGTATACTAAATAAAGAGAGAGATTAAATTAAATCACTACAACAACATAGAAAAAATAATTGCTTTCCATAAATCATTAAAGCACAAAACCAATTCCACAATTACAAAATCATTCAACCCAAGAAAATATCTAAAATATAAATTGGAAGAATTTAACCGACAAAGCCGCGAGCAATGCCGAGATCCGGGTTGAAATCACTTGTAGATGCTTCGTTGGCCCTTGATTTGAAGCTCCAAACCTTCAAAGTTGATCAAGATTCAATGGTGGAGAGAGATTTTTGGGAAAGAAGGGGCTGCTGCCCCTTTTGGGACTTTTCAGCCCGTAGGGTCTGTCCTTGTGACGCCCCGAGTTCGGGATTCGGTATTAAACCCCAACTCGGTGCGCCAAACTAAATGAAACAACTAAAGTCCACCGAAGTGAATGAGCTACTCGAGCTCAAAACCAAAACTATGCAGCGAAAAACCACAACTAGTAAAAACCTGAGTTTTAAAAACTCGAATAACAAAACAATAACTAGAAAATCTCCACGGCCGAACACAAGCCGAAGAACAATACTAATAAAAACCCCAACAAAAGAACTCGACGGCTAACTATTGAGCCGGAGTAACAACAACACCAAATACTCGCGAGCTAACATGCTCGAGAAAACTACAATAATAAATGGCTCGACATCAAGTGTCGGCTCCAAAAGAATACAACATTAAAAGAGTTACGGAACAATGCTACCCATAAGTAAAGTTTACATAACTTTACATCAACCATCGTTCTTACTGAACTAAGAAACTAAGAAACATAATTATACACAGGCTCCAGAGAGCAACTACCCAAAGATCAATCTGCAGCACCCGCAAGTCTTACCGATCGCACTATGTCGTCCTTCGATTGCAATCTAAAAGAGTTAATCACAATAAAGGTGAGTCTAAAAGACCCCGTAAGCTACTATAATGTATTATATGCTATGAGTATGAATGCAACAGTAAACCAAAACTCTACATGTAGCTAGTCTAAGTAGCACTTCCGGCTTACCTAACATCTCAGCCACAAACCGGCAAGTCAAGGTACTACTCTAACTTGACCAATGATCAACAAGCTATCATATGCAACAGTATGACATGGCATGATGCTCAACAGTAGGAATAACATGGTAATAACATTTATATACCATAACGATCATGTATCATATTTAACGTATACAAGTCACATAAATCACTTAGCACTTTTGTGTTCACATGAGTGCAACTTAATTAAACCACATCATGAAAGATATTATTTCTATTTCTTCCAACTTCGCGTTGCTCCTGCAATACACGAGAAAACATATGTGCCTCGATACCCGTGTACGTAGTATCGACGTCCCCGATTAATACCATCGAGTTCTAACTAGCAAACCAAAGTCGTGCGTATTGTTACAACAGTGGGGCTACATCCCACCTACGGCCAACAGGTGAGGGGTGTGTGCAAACCGGTACGGCGACTTATAGCGATTACAAAACAAATTCGTAAAGACTATAGGGCGTCCCACCTTGATTAATCAACCAATGCCAGCTGGACTCAATGCAATGCACAAGTAGATATTCACTCGTCATTCTCAACAAATCATCATGTGTTCTTTTGAATCACATATTAAATCAACTCAATGTGCTGGTAAGTACTATACACACAATCAATCATCAAAGTAGGATGATTGTCCTACGATCAATCATCAAAGTAGGATGATTGTCCTATCTCATACTAGGACAATCACAACATGTCCGTAATCATTGAACATATAGACAAAACAAGACAATAGGCAAGGTAGGCCAATTGTACAACTCAACCACCAAACAGTGTCTGTGATAGCTAGACACATACATAAACCCCAATATAAGGTATTTATACCTTATAATCAACTGTCAAACAATGTCCATATTGTGGAACCTATATAACACAAGGATAGGCTATTCATCCTAATCCCAAAATAAGGTAACATGTTTCTCACATGTACGCAAACTCATAACCCCACGTAGGTGAGTCTACTCGTACTTACAACCATCAATTAAGGCGTAATAGCTACGCTAAACTAAGGATCTCTAAGTATCCTATCGTCACACAATATCTTCCATCTCATGTGCATCATAATATATTACATATTCTTATCGTCGCATACTTCAACTTTATTCGATTTAACTCGTAGTCAGCTAATGTTTGACTAAGTCAACCAAGGTCAACGTTTTACTAATTTATGAACCCGTCAATTCGTCATCCCACATGGTAGGGAATTAATATATGTTGTGTAGGAATTACTAGTACCTATTTCTCAACTCTGTAGAGTCAACTATACACATTAATAAAATTACCACAATAATCGACGTTTATTTATCACGTCCTATTCGACTCCGCCAGAGTCAGTCACGACTAGTATATAGTTCGTATGGTATTTAAGTACAATCATACTATCTCATATTGACTCCGCTAGAGTCGTTTCCAATATTTAAAATGTCGGGACAAGTCGTAGTATCGTCCCTACAAACTCATATCAATTGCAATGCCCAACGCACGAAGAGTCTACTACTCGTAACAATTTCATAAGGTTTCCGCTAGTGCGTAAACAACAAAA
Source organism: Platycodon grandiflorus (assembly GCA_016624345.1). Taxonomy (NCBI): domain Eukaryota; kingdom Viridiplantae; phylum Streptophyta; class Magnoliopsida; order Asterales; family Campanulaceae; genus Platycodon; species Platycodon grandiflorus. The sequence goes on along the minus strand of CM028361.1, from coordinate 57,017,005 downwards.
CTTCAATGATTCGATATACTCAAACTTAAGAATAACATAGTGAAGTACAATTAGATTAAACAAGTCTTCGGCAACATTACGGCCGGAACCCAACTAATAATACACAAGTATACTTAAACCTCAATGAGTTTCTATTACTCGACATAATGATTATCAGGACAACCGCAACAACGCAACAACTACAACAATAATAGCAATAACATCAAGCTCTACGAGTCTCTATTATTCGAAGCCTACGAACACAACAATAATTCATCAATTCTTTCTTTATTCCAAAATCCTTAAATCAAGAAAGCAACGAAGTATAACCTAACTTCATTCGTAGGGAAAATTATATATATTTCTCCCGATAAAAAGTCACAAAAATCATTGCTAACACATCCTACATGCTTTACTCTTCCAATTCAACTCATAAACACATAAAACATTATAGTTACTTACCTTTACCGCAAATCCACCCCAAAATCAAGGGCTTATGGTGGAAATACTCTTCTCGACGGGCTCTATGCTTCTACGGAGTCCAATCGTCAAACTCACACTCGATCCAAGCCCGAATCAAGCTTTCTCTCTCTCAAAACTTTACTTTCTCTCTTTAAAATGTGGGAGGAGAGATAGGGTGGTGATTCCTCAATAGATCGGACGATCCTTTCTGTTAGAATCGTTCTCCTCGTCGCCCTCTACGCTATGGCGAAGATGAATCGTCGATCCGACTTCAAACGCTCAAGATATCGCGATTTATCTCTCTACTCTCTCTCCTCTCTCTCTTCTTTTTCTCTCTCTAAAAATTGGTTTGGAAGAGAATAATGAGGGAAAAAAGGGTTGGGTTTTGTTATTAATACCATGGGTAAGTGTTTGGTCCAATCCCGGGCTTATTTGAGCATTTTAAACCACTTAAAGATGTTAAAAACCGAGAAAGAACGAAAACCGAACGAGCAGAGTACCAATCTGTCCGACTTCGCACGGCCGCGTCAAGGAAATGCGCACGGCCGTGCTAAGGAAAAGCACACGGCCGTGCAAAACTTTCTGGAATTTCTGTCCTCTATATGCACGGCCGTGTCAAGGAAAGGCACACGGCCGTGCAACATCAACACAGTCCAATCCCACGTCTCTTTACTTTATTTCCTAGGTTTGATCACTTGGCCATTCCCAGGTGTGATTACACAACACTTATAACACATCTTAACGATATCGTGGATCACATATTAAGGCATAATCAGTCTAACGATTCTTATAAGTATGAAACGGAATTATGAACTAAAGCATAATTCAACTAACATGTAAATCACACATAATATAAGCAAATCACACGTAGGAGGATTCAGGGTGTGACAGTCCACCCTTTCTTTGGGGATACTTGGGAGATATTTAAATGAGGGCCAAAGAGTATCAAGAAAGCTCATGGCAAAATGGAAATTAACTTTAAAGCTTTAGGGGCAGAACAGGAGCAAGGAGAATTGCTGGGGGAGGGCTGCTGAAACATGGCTGATCTGGGTGGAGTTCGTGGGCTGGAGTGTGAGAGGAAGTGGGCTATTGGGTTAAGATGGATAAGCTGGATGGGGATGGCTGATGGGTTGGAGGATGGCTGGTGAAATGGGTCAACTGGTGGGCAAATGGGTTGAGGTGTGAGGGGAAATGGGCATGGAAGATAGCTGGTGATAGGTTTCTGGGCCGAATTAGTAGGATCCATGGGAGAAGACCGCGGGTTACTGGGCTTGGACAGAGGACAGGTGGCGACGCGGTGAGGGTGCCACCGCATTAATGAATACTTTGAGTAATTGCAGTGGTGCCCCTGCTTTTATGATATTGTCTCCTTAAGTCCTTCCCCTTCCAGGCTTCTCATTTAGGTCCTCCGTTAGCTCTGTTAGCCCACCGTTAGCCTATTTTGCCTTGGCTGACTTGACGGACTTTGACGGAATTATTTGCAGATCTTGAAGCTCAAAATTACCTCAAACATTGTGCTAAGCTCCATGAATGTTCGTAAATACCTTAGAAACCTACAATGAAGCACAAATACACAAATAATAATATTTCCAAGAATATTTAACTCAAAAATAGCACAAAATAAAAGGAAATAAAGGGAAAAATTCATGGAAATCTTGAGCTCATCACACCCCCAAACTTAAGCTTTGATCGTCCCGAGCAAAGAAATAAAACAATAAAGATGAGCTCAAGGACTTAATGGTGGAACACGGCACTTGCTCAAGATCATATGCACATTACCATGATAGAAATCAAACCCAAGATTATAAACATGCATAAATAAGGTATAGTGTGATTTTAGTGCTAACTCACATTTTCCTCAAACATTTTACCCACATTACAAAACATATGCCCATCAAAAAGTAGCTTAGCTCTAACAAAGATAGAACGGTCAATGAGATATCACGCATGAGCAATCAAACCGAAAGAGTTTAGTTTCACACGGCTAGGACTCGCATGGCATGACAATATCAATAGGACTTTATTAAGCTTGTAATGTTGGCCAAGGTTTTGGGCTACAAATGAAGGATATGATAACAAGTTAAGAGAGCGAAGAATTTGAAGTCTTCACACAATGAATTGCTTCATGAAAACACAACTCTTCAAATAACCACCACCTCACTTTAACAACCCCTTAAACTTTAAACATTGGGTTGAATAAATGTTTCACTACCACAACAATTGAGCTCCACCCTTATGCCTCCTTGAGCATTTGAAGAACAATGTCATTTTTTTTTCTTTTTGTAACCTCCCTTGACTTTTCTTTTCTTTTGATTTTTCTTTTTATTTTCTTTTGCTTGCCAAGGGGGCTCTTTTACCACCATTCAACACTTTTTCAAGCACCAACATCATCAACAATAAAGCACAAAACTTCCATGAAGCACACACTACCCAACAAGAATACGTAAATGATAAATCTTTTCAAATTATGCTCTCTTGAAGGGTGGGGACAAAGTGTATAGGCTCATGGGATAGGATGATGCAGATACATGAAAAAGAAGTCGAATGGGGGTCATTGTGTGCTCTAGGCACACGTCATTCTATAAATAAGCTCAAAAGGGGACACTAGGGATTAATGTATAATGGGTAGGTCAATATGGCTCAAACAATCCAAAGATAGCCTATATCATGCTCTTGTCATGCACACAAGTCCAAACCAAGCTACTTTAATTATCAATTTTTAAGATCATCTCACGGCATCAACACTCAAAAATATGATACTCATCTGACATGCACTATCAAAGCTAGAGCTTAGCATAACAATTCAACTCGAAATCCAAACATGGGCATTATTGATCATGAATGAGCTGAAGATAGCATAAAAAGCACACACATATCCTCAACTATGCATGTAATAAACTCAAGAAAGAATCCAAGAAAATAATGCACATATAACTCTAACAAGCGCCTAAAATTCAAAGCATTAAAAATGGGGAATTTCAAACTCAAGACTTTCAGAATTTTCAAAGTTTAACCAAACCTAACCCAACTCCCAATCTTAAAGCAAACAGAGAAGGGAAAGAAAGAAAACTCACTCAAAGATGATTTCTAAAGAAGTCTAGGCCCGAGAGTAAGCCTACTCCAAAGAATTCCTCAAGCAACCCCGACTTTGAATGCACAACCCCTGTGTCATATCAAGCTCAAAAGAAAAAGGCATGAAAGCAATTATGGAAATAAATATATACAAAATAAAAAGAAAATATTTTTGTGTGGGGACACTATATACACCTCCCTACAAACCCACAAAACTCGGGAAGGCTTCGAAAAGCGACACAAGCATATAAATACAAAAGCAAGTAAACTAACTAAAAAAAATTGCTCAAATTACAATTAGCTTCGCTTAGTATCGATATTAGCATATAGGAGCCAAAATTAAATCATTCCCCGACAACGGCGCCAAAAACTTGATGTGCTGCAAATTAAATTGCAACAACTAGGGCAAGAGTGCCCTGCCGTATCAAGTAATAAAGTGTACATAAGTACGAGTTATCGATCCCACAGGGAATGCACGTAATTTTCACTCCTACTAAGTACCGAAATTGAGCTAGCTAATTATATTTAAGCGACAATAAATTCAGAATAAAAACTAAAAATAAAAAGAAAGCAATTAATATTTACAACGTCGCAAAATGGGTTGGCAGCAACAAATCAAGATAAAAGATAGGATTTTAGGAATGCAATATTTTCTAGTCTTGCTTGTGATTAATTTAATCTTCTCTCTACTCTCATTTTACTCAAGTCTTGGTAGTCGGGCGTACGTTAATGATATTCACTACGGGCTCTCGCATCTTATAGCAAGTCTAGCTATCAATCCCTACTACGGGCTCTCGCATCTTATAGCAAGGAAAGAATAGCCGCATTATCGCTCAAGCACCACATGACTATCTAAGAATGCTCGATACCTCTCGGTCAAGCCATAGATAATTATTGTGTTATCCGAATTAATAAGACGGGCTCTCGCATTTTACCCTATAATTCTAGAAATCATCTAACAGGTCATGACTCCCATTAAAAGCATTAAGATTACACAATAAATACCAAGAATATGGGTAATAGTGGGTAGAGAAATAATCTCTATTTTTCTACAAGGCATGCCGGTAACCGGAACATCGAAAGTGGTTAAAAACCCTAATTTCCTACCTCTCGGTGGAGTGATCGCTTCACAAAACAAGTACTCCCATGGCTATCGGTGTTTTTTAGGAACCAACTACTAATTTGTTCGGTCCGAAATGCAAGGTAGCTCTCGCGGATCCAAACATTTCTCAAATCATTTAATTAGTGCCTAATTAATTAATAGCATTAAGCCCACAAATTAATAACCTATCATGCTTATATACTAAATAAAGAGAGAGATTAAATTAAATCACTACAACAAAATAGAAAAAATAATTGCTTTCCATAAATCATTAAAGCACAAAACTAATTCCACAATTACAAAATCATTCAACCCAAGAAAATATCTAAATATAATTTGGAAGAATTTAACCGACAAAGCCGCGAGCAATACCGAGATCCGGGGTTGAAATCACTTGTAGATGCTTCATTGGCCCTTGATTTGAAGCTCCAAACCTTCAAAGTTGATCAAGCTTCAATGGTGGAGAGAGAATTTTGGAAAAGAAGGGGTTGCTGCCCCTTTTGGGGCTTTTCAGCCCGTAGGGACTATCGTCCTTTTCTTTGGGGATACTTGGGAGATATTTAAATGAGGGTCAAAGAGTATCAAGGAAGCTAATGGCAAAATGGAAATTAACTTTAAAGCTTTAGGGGCAGTACAGGAGCAAGGAGAATTGCTGGGGGCGGGCTGCTGAAACATGGCTGATCTGGGTGGAGTTCGTGGGCTGGAGTGTGTGAGGAAGTGGGCTGTTGGGTTAGGATGGATAGGCTGGATGGGGATGGCGGATGGGTTGGAGGATGGCTGGTGGAGCTGGTCATCTGATGGGCAAATGAGTTGAGGCGTGAGGGGAGATGGGCGTAGAAGATAACTGGTGATGGGTTTCTGGGCCGGATCAGCAGGATCCATGGGAAAAGACCGCGGGTTGCTGGGCTTGGGCAGAGGACACGTGGCGACGCTGTGAGGGTGCCAGCGCAGTAATGAATACTTTGAGTAATTACAGCGGTGCCCCTAATTTTATAATATTGTCTCCGTAAGTCCTTTCCCCTCCAGGCTTCTCATTTAGGTCCTCCGTTAGCTCTGTTAGCCCACCGTTAGCCTATTTTGCCTTGGCTGACTTGACGGACTTTGACGGAATTATTTGCAGCTCAATCTTGAAGCCCAAAATTACCTCAAACCTTGTGCTAAGCTCCATGAAAGTTCATAAATACCTTGGAAACCTACAATGAAGCACAAATACATAAATAATAATATTTCCAAGAATATTTAACTCAAAAATAGCACAAAATAAAAGGAAATAAAGGAAAAAATTCATGGAAATCTTCAGCTCATCAGGGCGTTGACAGTCTTAAAATTATTGATGGACCAAACCTCCCTACCCCACGTGATTGTTACGGATAGAGAACTTGGTTTAATGAATGCAATTTAGACAACTTTTCCCACCTCGAGACATTTCCTCTGTCGGTGGCATATTAACAAGAAAATTTTGGCAAATTGCAAGAAATTGTTCCATGTAAAAGATAAATGGGATTGTTTTTCTATGAATTGGAATACGTTGGTTCTCGCAGATACTGAGTCAAATTATAATAACTTGTTACAAAGACTCCAGTCAGACTTCAAAGAATTTCCACTTGCCGTTAAATATGTAATGGAGCAATGGTTGGTGCCATACAAAGAAAGATTTGTGGCTTTTTGGACAGAGACAATCATGCATTTCGACAATACCACAACAAATAGGTATTTAACGCATAATATCATGTCATGTTAAATTCATTGTTTTATATATTTTGTTAGATATATACATAATAATGAGTGACACTTGTATTTCAAGGTGGAGAGTCAACATGCATTGTTGAAAAGATAGCTTGGCTCGAGTCAAGGTAACTTTGAGACATGTTGGCGACAGATTGACACCCTCATTGAGACTTCACACACAGCAATCAAACAATCATTTGAGAAGAGCAAAAATGTTGTCCAACATAAATACAAATCAATTGTATTTAGAGAGCTGCGAGGGATGGTGTCAATACATGGATTGAACTTGATATATGATGAAATCAGTAGTATTGGTGAACATGGTGTAGACCCTTTGCTGTGTGGGTGTATACTGAGAAAGAGATGTGGGCTGCCTTGTGGTCATGAGATTGACGAATATAAGAGTCGGACATGCCAATTCCACTTGATAAGGTTGACGCCTTTTGGAGAAAGTTAGATATCATACCTCCAAAGGTAGAAGATGTTGGTATAGTCGAAGAAATGAGTAGTCAATTTAAACAAGAAATTGTTGAGCTTTCATCCACGTGGGAACAAGCACCTAGGCCAGAGAGGTTGTTAATTTTAAGGAGATTGACCAAAATAAATCAACCACCAACGACATCACTTAATCATCCCGAGGGTCAGAAAATTCTTACTCGTGGTCGTCCTAAGTCTATAAAGACTAAAAAAGACAAGTCAACCAAACGTGATCTGAGTACATTTGAGTATGTCCAGTCCATTGAAGATAGTTGCTCGCCATGTGAAGAGATTGCCTACGAGGTTGGTCCATCGATTAAACAACCTCTTATTCACACTACGACACCTAAGCCAAAGAAGAAGTAGGTATTTTTTTTATCATTTTTTAAGATAGATTGAATAGTCATTTAACATGGTTATACGATAATGAAACAAAGAATTGATACATCTTATTTCAATAGGTTGTCCGGCAAAGGACTCGACTTACGACTACAAGTGGTTTTATCCAACAACTACCATCCCACTTGTACAATTGGATTGTAGAGAAAAAAAATGTTAAAAGTGATGGTCATTGTGGACTTTGTGCCATAGCAGACCTACTTGGCTTCACAGAGGAATCTTAAGGTAGGATTCGAGGAACACTTCTTCACGAGTTAACAGTTAACCAGGAGTTATACAAAAATGTTTTCATTGAACATGGTCGCGTTGAAGAAGTGCTGGAGATTCTAGACTACTACAAAGAGCCTGCACCTAAGGAACATATTGTTTGCCAGAAATGGGTCATTTGGTAGCATTGGCTTTCAATGTTATGCTCGTGTTTTTGGATTTACAAATTTTGATGATGTATTTACCCTTAAGAACCCTAATCCCAACTGATTCGAAGATTATATGTATTAGATTTGTCAACAATGATCATTATATTCAGGTACACACCATATCAAGGATATTATCTAAAGTTATTTATGTTATATATATCCATGATATTGATATGTAGTATATTTGTAGGTGTTCTTGCGCGAGGGGAGTCCATTACCACCCGTGGTAGATAAATGAAATACATATCGACTTCACTGTGCAACTGGCTGGAAAGATTTATTTAGCGACCAACGTAATTTGTATAGTGAAAGTGTAGGAACCAGTCAACTTGGTCGAAGCGTTGCGACTGTAGATTTAGATTAGCTTGAGTTGTAAATCAATCTTTTGGTTACTTTTGTAAATCAACTTGGTTGTAGAAACAGATCCTTTATTTATTTTGTAAACCAACTTGCGTTGTAAATCAATCTTTTGCAATGTATGATGACTAAAAGAGAAAAACCTCTCTCTCCCTAAAAATCTCTCTCCCGGTTTAGGGTTTGCATGGCAGCCACCATGGCTGGCCAACCGCCTCCCGTCCCTGACCCACCCAACTCTCCTACCATTCTAAAGTCTTTTGCTGCTGTCCTTACTTCCAATATTGCTGAGTCTCCTTCAATCCCGATCCTGCCTCCATCCTCTTTCAAAGGAGAACCTTCAATCAAAATCTCAGATGAGATAATTGACGCCCTGGCCAAACCTTTCAAGCATACCCTTGTAGGGAAGTTCTCTCATGGTCGGCCTTCTATGGAAGATACTCGTAAGGCTTTCCATACTTTTGGTCTCAAAGCTGGTTTTAATATAGGTCATATTGATGCTAAACATATCCTTATCCGGGTGAATCATGAATTGGATTTCCAACGTCTTTGGATCAAGGACCAATGGTACCTAGGGAAATATCCTATGAGGGTTTTCAAATGGACCCCTGATTTTCGTCCTAAAGTAAAGAGCCCTATTGTTCCTGTCTGGATTTTTATGCCAGAGCTTCCTATTCATCTATTTCACAAATCTACTCTTTTCTCTATTGCAAGTCTAATAGGTGCTCCGCTCATGATAGATCAGCCTACTGCCAATCTTTCTAGGCCTAGTGTTGAGCGCATATGTGTGGAGGTTGATCTCACAGTTGACATCCCTCCTAATGTCTGGATTGACTGTGGCTCGAAGTATGCAGGTTTTTGGCAGCCTATCCACGTTGAGTATCTTCCAGATTATTGTACGCATTGCTCCCGTCAAGATCACAAAGAGACCACTTGCAAAATCAAGCATCCTGTTCTTGCCAATCCTAAGGATAAAGGTGATAAGTCTACGTTGTCAAAGGATAAAGCCAAAATAACACAATGGACTCCTAAGACTCATTCAGACACCTCCCCTAGCAAAAACCTCAATGCCATGGCTAGCCCCAGCCATCATGCCACAGAAGACTTAAGCCATTCCAGTAAAAGTCCCACTTTTGCTTACATAAACCCCAATGCCGTAGATGATCCTACTGTTACAAAAAGCAATGCTGCAATCCTTTCCAATGGAAATATCACTGAGCCTATTATAACAACAAATAATGCTGTAAGTCTTACTGATGGGAATATCTTCGCTCCTCCAGAAAAGGTCCCTAGCACTTCCATTCAAGCAACTTCTAGTGCAGATGAGGTCAACCCCTGTGAGATTCTAATGCCGCTGGAACCTGACATATTAAATCAAGGAGATCATCTCCAAAATGAGGGTTTTGTTCCAATTCAGGACAACTTGCCACAGGAGACTACGGCTATTTACCAAAATCGCTTCGCAGTTCTGGAAGTTATTGAAGAAGATGGCATAGCTATTGACAATACTTTAGCAGCTCTTAACTTAGAAGATTCTATTTGTGGTCTGAAAAAGAAGCCCAATAATCGAACAACGGAACGTATGACAAGATCCAAAGCCAACAGGCTTACTACTGATGCTCCCTCTAAGTTATCCAATGGTTGTTAAGGCTCTCTTTTGAAATGTCAGGGGTATTGGAAACAACCCAACTGTTGCTCGTTTAAAGCAATTGGTTAGACTTCATTCTATTTCTTTTATTGCAGTCTTCGAGCCCATGCTTCACCAAGATAAAGTGGCTCTCATTAAACATAAACTCAAATTCAGGTTTTGTTTTTCTAACTATTCTAGTTCCATATGGGTCTTTGTAAAGTCTGCATATACTTGTCAAATTCTTCATGACTCTGATCAACAGCTTACGCTATCCATTCAACATTTTTCTTGGCCTAACCTCACTCATATAACTTGTGTCTATGCTAAATGTGATTCCCAAGCTCGTCAGTCTCTCTGGGAGGAATTGATTAATCACAGTAACCAGTATCCTTTGGTGCCTTGGTTGATTGGTGGTGATTTCAATATTGTTCTTCAGCCTTCTGAAAAATTGGGTGGTCGAGGATGGGACCGTCAGGGTGCATTGGATTTTCATGCATGCCTTGCTGTGACAGGTCTTTCAGATTTGGGCTTCTCTGGTACTGAGTTTACCTGGTGGAATAAATGTGAAGGATCTTCAACTATCCATCAACGTATTGATAGGATTCTAAGTAATTCTGCTTGGCTGGATATTTTCTTTTCTACTTCGGTTGAGCATCTTAACCGCACATGTTCTGATCATTCTCCCTTGTTGGTTAACATAACGACCACTGCTACGAGACCTTCAGCTCCGTTTCGATTTCTAAATATCTGGGTTTCTCACCCTACATTTCTTGACACTGTTCGTGCAGTTTGGGATGTGGCTGCTCCTGGCAGGCCGATGTGCAGATTCTCTAATAAACTTCGGCGTGTCAAAATTGCTCTTAAGCAATGGAATAAGGACACTTTTGGTAACATATTTGATGCTCTCAATAAAGCTGAAGCGGATGTGCTCGAAAAAGAGTTATTATTTGAGCTTAACAATTTTGGAGAAAATAGAGCCAATCTTCTACATGCTCAGGCTCAGCTTCGTCTCAATCTCAACCGTGAAGAGGAATTCTGGAAGCAGAAGTCTCGCATCAAATGGCTGAAAGAGGGTGATGGTAATTTTAAGTTATTTCATGCCTCCGTTAAGCAATCCCATCGTCGTCTTCATATCCATGCAATCAAAGATGATGCCGGTACTATGTTGGCGAAAGATCAGGATAGTAAACAGGCTGCGGTTTTATACTTCCAAAAGCAGCTTCAATCGGAAGGATTGAATCTCCACTCTGATATTGACATGATTCCTTGCATTATCTCTGATGCTTGGAATGACTCCCTTACAGCTTATCTGACTTTGGAAGAGGTTAAATCTATTGTGTTTGGTCTTAGTAGTGATAGCGCAGCTGGGCCGGATGGTTTCAATGGTAAATTTTTTTCAGCTTGCTGGAATATCATAGGTCCAGACCTTCTTAAAGCGGTCATAGAATTTTTTGTGGGATTTTCCATGCCAAGATCTTGGACAAGTACTTTGGTGGCCATTATTCCTAAAGTCGATAAACCTGCTTCTTTCAAGGATATTCGCCCCATCAGTCTTTGCAATTTCTGTAATAAAGTTATTTCCAAACTCTTATCTTCTCGGCTGGCTAAAATCTTGCCTTACATCATATCTGATAATCAAAGTGCTTTTACGAAGGGGCAGTCAATCCACGACAATATCTTACTAGCTCAAGAGTTGATGACCCATCTAGGGAAAAAGGTGAATGGTTCTAACATTGTTCTTAAATTGAACATGGCCAAAGCATTTGATCAGATCTCTTGGCTTCATCTCATCCAAGTCTTGCGTCGATTTGGATTTAGCGAAGTTTTTATTGATATGATATGGAGGATTATCTCGGATAATTGGTTTTCTATTCTTATTAACGACGCTCCTTGTGGCTACTTTAAATCCTCTCGTGGCCTTTGTCAAGGGGACCCTCTCTCTCCAAGCCTTTTTATCATCGCAGCTGAGTGCCTTAGTAGAAGTCTGAATGATCTTCATGCAAATAATCCCAGCATCTATTTCTCTTCTGTAAGTGGTTGCCCAATCATTTCTCATCTGGCTTTTGCAGATGATGTGATTATTTTCTGTAACGGTAGTCGGTCTTCGTTACTCAAGCATAAGGCCATCTTGGCAAATTATGAAAGCTCTTCGGGTCAGCTCATTAACATATCTAAAAGCTCCTTTTATGTTGCTCCTGGCCTTCCTCAAGATAGAATTCTCAGCATCTCAAACAGCTTAGGATTTTCTCTTGGCCCCTTGCCAATCCTTTATTTGGGTTGTGCTTTGTATTTTGGTCGTAAAACCAAACAACTTTTTGATCCCTTGCTGCTCAAGCTTCAAAGCAAAGTGAGTTCTTGGCTGGGTAACTTTCTAAATAGTGCTGGTCGCATCACTCTTATTAATTCATTCCATCACTGCCTACCAATTGGCTTCATTAGACCCTCCTCTTGCTGTCATTAATTTGCTGGAGAAGATATTCTCCAATTTCTTTTGGGGTCAGATTGATGGTAAGGCGAAGGCTCACTGGATTTCTTGGCATAAATGTTGTCTTCCTATCTCGGAGGGAGGTATTGGTATTTCTTCTGTTATGGACATGATTCAGGCCTATTCTATCAAACTTTGGTGGAGATTCCGCACTCATAAGAATATTTGGTCTTCTTTTATGCATGTTAAGTACTGTCGTAATTCCCATCCAACTCAAGTTCAGTCGCGGGGTTCTCATATCTGGAGGAGGTTGCTAAAGGCCAGGACTCTTACTGAGCCTCATATTTTTTGGGTTATTGGTAGAGAAAACTGTTCGATTTGGCATGATCGATGGATTGGTGATTCTCTTCTTCTGCCGCCTGAGGGCTGCAACTTGCATTTGGTGAAAGATCTATTTACAGATTCTCTATTTGGAGCGCACTCTATTTTTAACTCTCATATAAGCCAGTCTATTGTCACTGCCAACATCCACCTTTCTGAAGATGAAGACTGCCGTGTTGGGATCAAAATTCCAATGGTGTCTTCACTCTTCACTCGGCCAGGCGACTGCTTCGGGCTGCTCCCCCTATTTCCTTATCGTCAAAATTTATATGGCACAAGCATCTTCCTCGCCATATTAGTATTTTCATGTGGAGGTTGTTTCGTAAGAAATTGCCTATAGATGAAGGCTTGTTGTGCAAAGGATTTGCCATTGCTTCCAGGTGCTCTTGCTGCCACAATAATATCGAGGATTTTGACCATGTGTTCCTGTCTTGTTCTCACGCTCATGCAGTTTGGTCTTTCTTCCATAATTCCTACGGCATTCGTCCGCGTGGCTACTCTATCCAGCAGATTTGTATGAATCGGTGGACTAGTAAAGAAGGTCTCACCAGAATTCTTCTTCCATCCTTGATCCTATGGAATCTTTGGAAAATCCGTAATAAATCCGTTTTTGACAACACTGTGACCTCTACTTCTGTTGCTATTTCTATGATCCAGGGAAATCTTCATAGCATTCTTTTGGCTGCTAATTATCATTTAATGGGTTCTTCTCCCATTCTCCTTTTTGGATTTCCAAAACAGGTCAAGATATCTGCAGTTACCTGGATTCCTCCCTCGGCATGTTTGCTTAAGCTTAATTCGGATGGTGCTTGTAAAGGAAACCCTGGAATAAGTGGGGGTGGTGGTATTTTTTGTTCATGCTCAGGAGCCTTAATTTATGCCTACGCTTCCAATTTCGGAGAAAACACCAATACTGTGGCTGAAGCTAGGGCTCTTTTCAATGGTGTCAAATGGTTAGCGACTAACGGCTTTAATGGAGCTATTGTGGAGATGGATTCTAAAGTTATCTTTGATTGCCTAACTAAAGGCTATCCTCCTCCTTGGCGTTGTTTGTACTATGTTCGTGCTATTCTCTCCATGCACCAAGATTGTCACTTTTCTTTCTCTCACTGCTTTCGCGAGGCTAACTTTGTTGCAGATGGTTTGGCTAATTTGGCATGCTCCTCTCCTTCGGATGTTGTTTTCTGTTCTGCGGGTGATCTTCCTCAGTCCATTCGTGGGAATCTCCTTTTAGATGCTGCGGGGATGCCTCGTATTCGGATCTCTTAATCTGTTTAGCTTAGTTTTAGCTATTGTTATTTGTCTTTTTCGAGGTTTTGGCTCCTCCGTCCTCCCATTTATAAGGGCAAGGCTAGTTGTCCCCCTCAAGTTTGTACTTTCTTTTTTATCTAATAAAACTTAGCAGGGTGCCGTCCCTGTTTCTTTAAAAAAAAAATCAATCTTTTGCTTATTTTGTCATTGAACTTGGTTGTAAATCAATCTTTTGTTTATTTTGTCATCGAACATGTTCCATAAGACTTGGCCGAATATTTCAAGATATAACTACTGTGTATAAATTTAATGCAAAATGCATAACATCCAAAGATATAATAGTACTAAGTACTACTAATTTTCATAACATCTTGCCTTTAAATACAGAACATCGTCATTTAAATACAACAATATCTAAATTGAAATACATAATACATTGCTATTCTCAACTTCAACTGACACTTCTCCTCCTACGACTAGACGCAACATGTGAAGGTCCTGCCTGATCTGGTCCCTCATCATCTGGACCTCCTAATGCATCATATACTAGTAGGATCACTGACTCAAACTCTTCTCTGGAGATAGATCGGTCTCTAGATCTCAATCGTTGCACCATCTGTTGTATCAAACCCCGTGCAGATCAGACAATGTCCTAAGCATCTAGCGGAGCAGTATCAGCTGCGTTGCTAATGTAGGAGGACCGCGGTCAGGGTCTTGAACTATAGGATGTGAATGTGTGTAATTGTTAATGTGAATGTGTGTAATTGTTAGGTCTCAAGGTGCTCAATATAGGCTAGAAGGGGGGGTTGAATAGCCTATGTTCAATTTTTGAAAATGATCCAAAAACTACTTCACTTAAGCTATGAATAGTTTTGCAGCGGAATATTAGTGAAGTATAGGACAAGTTGAGTGTGGCTGATCTTGATAGGACAAGATCAGCAGTTCTCTAAACGTTGGAATTCTGGAAATCAACAAACAATAGCAACTCACAAGCACACAGAAATAGACAAGGATTTTAATATGGTTCACACTTATGAATAAGTGCTACGTCCACAACCAAAGTGGTCAACTTTGGATTTGAAAAATGTGTACTAAGTTCTCCACTAGAATCTATACAAAATATATCTCTAATGGATTGTGTACAAAAATTTGTTGACCAAGTGTTTGTGGGAGAATTAATATCTATAAAGATATAATTCTCGTGAGCTATGAATGCTAAGGGATTCAAAATCAATGAAGAGCTGTATAGACTGATCGTCACAGGTTGAAGCTCTTCAAAGAATGTTTTACAGATATGGCGTTTTAGCTTTTAATGCACTAGCTTGAAGAAGATGAAGATTTCAGAGTTGTAGCTTCTTGATGTGTGTTGTTCTGTATGTTCCATCCTTCAATGGAGTCTTCTTTATATATACTCAGAGGTAGCCTTGTAGCCGTTGGAGATCTTCATCAGTTGGATAATTTGAATTTAAGAGCATTAAATGCTCTAATGTTGCTGTTGAGATCTGATAGGTGGTTCTGCAGGATTCAGACTGACTTCTGTCACTTTGCCAAAAATAGGTAAACTGTGGTTGCAGGCAGAGTGTCCTTTTCTGAGATGAATACCTAAAATAGAAAGGATCATTGAATGCATTTTGCAGGTTAACGTTGTGTCACAGTCAATGAAAGACTTTGCTGATGTCTTGAGGCATGTCCCAAGTTATTCTATATCGATCGTTTCATCTTGACTGATGAAGCTTGGCTGAAGTAAACTTGTCCGATATCTTGATGGACTCTGCTGATGCAAGCTTTGGCTAATGACCTGAAGATCGCTGATACGAATACGACTGATGTACTACAGGCTATCTTCTTTAGGCTAATTACAATAAGCAACCCTAAGCTATTCTAGCTATGTCTAAGTACAAGTTGCCACTCTAACAGACACGCAGGCCCATTAGTCACCTTGGCTTAGACTTAGGTTATGGATACAAGCAAATCTATATAAATTACAACAGTAATACCATTCAAGATATGAATGGTCACACTGTCCTGCTGGTCGGGCAAGTCTACCAAGTCTCTCGTCAGATATCCCATTGTACAAAGTACTTGACAAGGGACCCCCATATCACCACAGTCTGTTGGGTTTCCTTCCTGGGGACACCAGGAGCAATAGGGATGTATGAAATTGTCTGCACATATCCAAACTGTCATAGGACTCAATCAGGATGATATGTCTCCACAATAGTGTTTGCTGAGATGCATCCATGGTAATAAAAAATTAGGTGGAATGGAAAATGTTGCCTCACCGTCTCCGTATAGGGCTTCCAAATAACCTGTAACAATTTAAGAAACAAAAAATTTCAACATGTAACTTTGACACGAGATTTTAATGTATACAAATATATAAAAACACATTAATACTCACTTCACTTGGTTTCAGGGAGTCAAGAACCTCATGCACT
Organism: Platycodon grandiflorus; assembly: GCA_016624345.1. Classification (NCBI taxonomy): domain Eukaryota; kingdom Viridiplantae; phylum Streptophyta; class Magnoliopsida; order Asterales; family Campanulaceae; genus Platycodon; species Platycodon grandiflorus. The sequence goes on along the minus strand of CM028361.1, from coordinate 57,000,891 downwards.
GCCATTAATCTTTCTATAGATGCTCCTTGTCCAGCCTTTGGTCGCCGCTTCTTTGCAAGAGGATTTTCCACATTGTACTGAACGTTATATGGAGGCCTAAACATTGGGAATCATTCGTATATGCCTACGTGAAATGCAATAAGAAGACATAATAATCAGTTCATAATCTAATAAATATTTATTTTAACATATTAAAAATAAGCAAAAATATGAATTTATTACCTCCAATAACGTGGAATATCCAGCCATCTGCTTGGTTGTGACTCTAGACGCTAGCCCTAGTTTTTTATAGAGATAAGCTAGAGTGGCAGCTCCCTATGCATACGTATGAACCCTCCCAAGATCAATCAGGAATTCCAAGTAAAATGTCTGGACTCGAGTGCCACTCTTATCAGCAAAATTGTACAATCTATGGTGTATAATAAATAAGCCCTAGTTGAGAATGCACGCCTTTCTGGATCATCAGACATAGCATCTTGACTAAACCTCTCCCTAAGCCACTCTAGCCTCACAGAAGATCCCCTCGTACTTCGCATTCCTTCTATCGCTTCAGCGTAAGAAACTCCTAACCATTGCTCAACATTATAAGTAGAGGTTGGTGTAAAACTCCGTCTCAAAAAAATTGGAGTCCCTGTGATCGGAAGACCTGTAAGGCAAAATACACCATCCAATGTAATTGTCATTTCGCCGAAGGGTAGGTGAAAGCTATTGGTCTCACGGTGCCAGCGTTCCACAAATGCACTGACCAATACTTTGTCAACTTCAAAGTATGAGGTTCGCCTTAATCGATACAACTTGGAGGCTTTGACAACATCCAACCACCGAGGCTCACATACTTCTCTACAACAACTCCACTGAACTAGTTTCTCAGTATGATTGTTACACTTGAGAAGTTCTCTTTCTTCCCCCCTGCCATACCCATCTTGCTACGTGTGTCTCATAAGTAGTCAGTAGAGATGGATTGACAGGACCACTAGAAAATGGGGTATATGTCGTGTCTTCTCTCTCCTCTCCAACATTTTTATCTCCAATATTTTCATCTCCAACATTTTCATCTCTATTCTCTCCAAAACCAGTATCTCTTTCAGCCTCAACATTAGCCATATGTATAGGAGGTTGTTTTTGTCCCTGTGGGACGTGTGGATTTTCCTCATTGTTCACGATGTCTTTCTCTTCTGTTTGAAGTAGTGGGTCTTCTTCTTTCATATACATTTGTTAATTTACCTACAATAATCACAATATGGTTCAATATAGATTGAAGAAACCAGTCAATAATGTTCGGTAAGGGCTTCAGGAACACCACTGTGGTGTTCGGTAAAGGCATGGGAACACCACTGTGGTGTTCGGTAAAGGCTTGGGAACACCACTGTGATGTTCGGTAAGGGCTTGGGAACATCACTGTGGTGTTCGGTAAAGGATTGGGAACACCACTGTGGTGTTCCTACAATCAGTCCCGAATCGAAAATTTGAACTTTAAAAGTGAATTTAACACAACAAATCCTATATACATTGCAAATAAAATGATATTTAATACACAATTTGAAATGAAAATGCTATTTGAACTTTAAAATAGAAGGAATTTCATACCTAGGGCCTTTCTCATTGTGAAATCAGAGTTGCTCTTTTACTTCTTCTTCCAGTTCTTCTTCCTCCTTCTTCCTCCTTCTTCCTTTTCTTCTCCAAACATGAAGTTGTTTGCTAGGTTGATTTCAGTATGGGGGGTTTGCAGAATGGAGGTTTGCAAATTGTTCGGGAGTTTGAAATTGGGGGGTTTGCATGCAATGAAGGGAATGCATAAATGCAGTGGACGGCCCCGTGTTTATTGTTTGTGTTCAAGGTTGGTGTATTGAGAAATGGAGGTGGGTGTGATGATATTGGGTGGGTGTATTGGAAAAGAATGAGTGAATTAATTGAGAGTGGTAAAATAGAAAATGTGGGGTGGTGTATTTAAAAATTAGGTTGGTGTGGAATTAGTTAAGGGAGTGTATTAAGATAAGTGGTATATTATTAGCTTTTGGGGATGTTAATAGCGCCGCTCCTTACTTTTTTCTTGTCAAACGATGCCTAAATGACATGATTTGAAATTGAGAACTTTCTTTTGATTAAACACTTAGCCATTTGACAACTTTTAAGCTTTAAGCAATTTAATGAGACCGAAAGTGCGAGCCGGGTGCCTCACCCCTTCCTGACTCGTAACCTAGTCCCCGTACTCAAAATCTAGCTTTTTCCGATAAACGGAGGTGGCGACTCTATTTTGTTTTACCAAGAGTCCATTTTGAGACATTTCGAGCATAAGTCAAATATGCTTAAGTTTCAACATTTTTCTCGTCGCTGCTCATTCATCGACGGGGAAGTTTCGAAATGAGGTTCTTACAAGTGTTTTTAAAATGCAGATTTTTCAAAACACAACTTTTTTCTTATAAATGCGTTTAGAATATCACTTCAAAACATAGCTTTTTCTTCCTAGCAGCGTTTTGAAAACACATTTTTTTCTGTTGCAGCATTGAAGCACAATTTTTGCAATTAAGCTATGTTTTATCTCTGCGTTTTGACCAAAACGCACGACCAAACGGATTATAAATCTATTTTGTTTACCAAATAATCAAATGACTAGAAATAAAACTTAATCAATTGAATATCAAAAATCTAAAGTTTTGTTTTACTTTAGGATATATCTAATATCTAATAAGGAAACAATATATAAGTCTTTCCCTTGTGTTTGATATCAAATGGAATAAGATTTTATGTCGCTTATAAAAAAAAATATTATACTGACAAATGTATCAAAGTTTTACTCTTAAAAAATAATTGCCTATTAAAATGTGAACGTGTTTGGTTGGTTTTGTGATTTAGTGGCTTAATTTTGAAGTTTTGTTTATTTGTTTTTGGAGTAATACTACATTTACAGCCCAAGTGTCTGAAAATAATTTTAACTTTCAGATTAACCAAGCAATAATGTTTAGACTTATGTAATTAGCATTCAATGAGATTAGATCTCACAAACTACCTAATTAATGATTTACAGATAAGAAGAGAATACCATTGCCTAAACTAAAGTCTACAAAAGGAAAACCTAAGGCTGTTGTTAATGATCAGGGTGAAGATAGAAGTAATCTGTCTGATGATAACATTAAGAGGCCGGTTACGCTGGCTAAGTCTAAAGAAGTCATTGATGGCCGTGGTAATGATAGGAATACAGGTTCAATTAAGGCTCCAGTCCATACGCAATGGGTGCCCATTCAGCCAGGGGTGTTGAATGAGAAAGGGTCTGGATCAAACTCTAAGGATCTCGATGGCTGTCCTAAGGAAACTGAGGTTATTGACATTGTCTCTACCCCAGAACGAAAGGATGATACTATGGGCAACAATCCTCGGATCAATCAGAACGGCATTGTTGTTGATACTAGTGTTCCTCAGTGTAATGGGTGCACTCTTGATCTTAAGCTTTCTGTTGGGTGTGAGACAACTGCTGGACCTGCTGCTGAACAGTTTAATGGGGAGACCTCTTCTGATGCTACTGACTGCGGGATTAATACAGAGTTGCTTGACAAGGGTCCTCAATTGTCTAATTCATTTGCAGCCTTGGAGGACTTACAAGATATGTGTGAGATGGAACGCTTGCACCAACCTATTTCACACAGTGCCAAGCCTAAACTGGAAGGCAACAAATTTGCTTCATCGTTTGGTTTTCTGAAGCGATCTTCTTCTATGGATGATATTGGTCAGCTAGCTGTGGCCTCGGTGAACTATTTGGGCTTTCAAAAACATTGTCGTACTCTTTTTGCGAGGAAGAAAAAAATAGCGTATATGGGACAGAATAAACGTCTCACTAGGGCTGCTTCAAAAGCCCATCAGGTCAGTCTTTAAATTTGGTTTTTTATGGCTGCAATTCTTTGGAATGCTAGAGGACTGGGTAATAAGGAGACGGTGGAGTATCTTAAGTTACTTAAGGTACAACATAATCCTCTTTTATGTGTAATCTTGGAGCCAAAACTTCCAGGGTCTCGTATTACTAAAATTGCTAGAAAGTTACGCTACAGTAGTTGCTTACATCAGAACCCTAACAACATGCATATTTGGGTGTTTTGGGAGAGAAGGGTGGATGTTGATGTTATTACTGCTACGGCTCAGTTTATTACTGTTCGTATTACTTGTGGTAATGTTTTCTCTGTAGTGTTCTCGTTTGTTTATGCTAAATGTACTAGGTGGGAGCGTCAGGATTTATGGAGGGATCTCCTTGATTTTTCAAGATCTCTTACAGAACCTTGGTTGGTTGGTGGGGATTTTAACATTATTTCTCATTCTGCTGAGAAGTTGGGTGGTGCTCCGTGTGATTTTCCAGCCATTGGGGATTTTAATGACTTTATGCAGCAGGCAGGTTTAGATGATGCTGGCTATGATGGGAGCATTTTTACTTGGTGTAATAATCAGGATGGTATGGATCGTATCTGGCAACGTCTAGACAGAGTATTGGTGAATGGTTTTTATAAAGCGGCTTTCCCTGGGCTTCATGTTCAGCATTTATGTCGTGTTCTTTCGGATCACTCTCCTCTCCTTGTTGAGTTCTCGGGCTTTGATAAACCTAGAAGCACTTTTCGTTTTCAACGTATGTGGATGGATCATCCAGAGTTTTTACAATTTGTTAGGGAGCACTGGCAGCATCCGGTTTTGGGCAATCCCATGGAAGTTTTGTGTAGAAAGCTTCAGAGTTTACGAGGTAAGCTGCGTCAGTGGAATTGGGAGGTTTTTGGCCATGTCCAGCGGTTAGCAGCTGTTCAGCAGGATATTATTTTACATTTAGAGATGGCTTTGCAGCACGGCTGGGATGATATTCTCGCTAGAGAGCTTTTTTGTGTTCGCCAAGAATTGGCCCAATCTTTGAAATGGGATGCGGAGATGCTTCAACAAAAGTCTCGACAGTTTTGGTTGTCTGATGGGGATCGAAATACAGCTTATTTCCATGCCAGTATTCGTGAGCATGCTCACATTAACACTGTGAAAGTACGTCTTTCGGATGGCTCTTGGTGTACGGACAACAAGCAAATTGGGGACAAGGCTGTGGATTTTTTCTCTGAATTATTCTCTTCTTCTAGGCCGCCTATTAATGATGACTTATTTCAGGAGTTCCCAAGCTATTTGGATAGTCTTGATAATGCATCGTTACACCGCATTCCGGAAGAGGATGAAATTTTCGAAAGTATAAAAGACTTGAATCCCAACAGTGCGCCAGGGAGTGATGGTTTCACAGGGTGGTTTTTTCAAGGATGCTGGGATATTATAAAAGGAGATGTCGTGGCAGCAGTGCAAGATTTTTTCCGGGGTAGTATGATTCCAAGAGGGATGTCGGCCACTACTGTTGTGCTTATCCCTAAAGTGAATAATCCTGAGTCGTTAGGGGATCTGCGGCCTATCAGCTTATGTAACTTTTCGTGCAAAATTCTTTCTCGAATTATGACTACTCGGCTTGCGAAGTTCTTACCTCGGATCATCTCTGCTGAGCAGTCAGGATTTATTAAAGGTAGAAGTATTCAAGAAAATATCATTCTAGCGCACGAATTAGTTCATCGAATTGACATGAAAGTCAGGGGTGGTAATGTGCTTTTCAAGCTAGACATGTCAAAAGCATATGATCGTCTTGAATGGGGTTTTTTATTGCGCGCTTTGAAGGCAATTGGGCTGAATGATCTTAGCTGTGATTTAATATACAGGCTGATTAGTAATATTTGGTATTCTTTTCGGATTAACGGTGAAGGGTATGGTTTTTTTAAATCATCTCGAGGTGTCCGTCAGGGCGATCCTTTGTCTCCGTTACTTTTTATTATTGCCCAGGAGGTTTTATCTTTCAATCTTAAGAAGGCTATTACGGACGAAAAAATTCAGCCTTATTTGCATGGTCGGAATGGGATTACGATTTCACATTTGTTATATGCTGATGATATGCTAATCTTCTGTAATGCTAGTCGTCGATCGATTATGGCTCTAAAAAGGGTTCTTGCTAATTATGAAGAGGCTTCGGGTCAACTTATTAATATGGCCAAGAGTGGTTTTTATCTTTCAGACAGGTGCTCTCGCAACAAAGCTCGTAACATATCCTCTTGGACTGGCTGCTCTCAGTGTTCTCTCCCAATGAAATACTTGGGTCTTCCTTTGTTTAAGGGGAGGATCAAAAGGTGCTATTTTGAGGATATCGAGAAGAGGGTGATTAATAAGATTAGCGGATGGAAATCTAAACTTCTTTCTTTTGGTGCTAAGATAGTCTTATTGAAATCAGTCCTTGCCAGCATTCCGATATATACTCTTGCGGCTGTTAAAGTTCCGAAAGTGGTTCTTCGAAACATTGAAAAGGCAATGGCTAATTTCTTATGGGATGCGGCTGGATCTCATAGAGCTCATTGGTTAGCTTGGGAGGTGGTGTGTAGGCCTCTGAATGAAGGAGGTCTTGGTTTGAGATCTCTTTCTCAAGTTATGGACTCCTTGCATGCTAAGCTCGCATGTAGTGTTCTTCAAGGTAAAAGTTTATGGGCATCTTACGCACGTGCTAAATATGGCAGATTAGTGGTTTTGCTACTCCTTTTTCAGCTTCTCATATTTGGAAGACAATCATGAATATTATGCCGAAGGTTCAGCAAAGTAGCCAATGGGTTCTTGGGAAATGTGTCTTTTGGAATGAGAATTGGTGTGGCGAATTACTGCATGGTCCGCAGCCGCTTGACATCAAGTTAACCGTGAAGGAAGCCTTCGAACAGCTCCCAGACTTTCTGCCCTTCATTCCCGACAGGTTGCATGGGTGGCTTGCCTCGGTATAGCTCGATCCAGATTTGGAGGACAAACTGGTTTGTAACTTAACCCCATCTGGGGAGTTCACAGCGGCAGCTTTTTGGAATAATTCTCGGCCGCAGTCCAAAACAGCGTTGGGTTCAGAAAATTTGGCAGCGATGGATTCCATTGAAAGTAAGTGGATTCATGTGGAAGCTTTTCCATGGAGCTCTTCCGATGGACTTGGCTCTGCAGCGCTGGAAGATCTTTATAGTTTCGAAGTGTGTTTGCTGTGTTACGCACCCTGCAAGTGAGACATTGGTTCACCTATTTTTACATTTGGAAGTCGCTTTGCATGTTTGGAGCAAGTTTGCGGCAGCCTTCAACAAAGTAAATAGGTATGTTTCGTTACAACATCTCTTTGAGATTTGGGCTGATCGCGCTTCGATTCGTACTCAGATTGGAGCTTGTCAAATTGGTATTTCGATTTTTACCTGTTGGGAGTTGTGGAAAGCAAGATGCAAAGCTGTTTTTGAAAACATTCCTATGAACTCGACCCTGATTTTTAACAATGTACTTCATGGTTTACGAGATATGTTTTTGATTTATCGGCCCAAAGTTTCTATGGATCGTTTTAGCCCCTTCCCTTTGCAGCTGCTGGGGTTACCGATCCTTGATGTTCCTATCAGACGTGGGACTTGGCTGCGTTGGAACCCTCCTTTATCAGCCATGTATAAGTTAAACACTAACGGTTCTGCAGTTGATGGTAATTGTGCGGGGGGAGGTATTATACGGGATAGATGTGGTAAAATGGTTCGTGCTTTTTCTAATTACTATGGTCCAGGCACAAACACTCGTGCTGAGATATTGGCTCTTCGGGATGGTTTGCTTCTTTGTCGACATCTTCACCTGGATGTGGTTGAGGTTGAGTCAGACTCTTTAGTGGCAGTTATGGGTATCTCTGCGAAGTCTCTCCTTCCGTGGTCTTATGTTTATGATCTTCGGCTTTATAAGTCCTTCTTGGGAAGTTTTCGGCTCAAAGATGTTTTTAGAGAGGCAAATCATGTGGTCGATCGGCGGCTCATGCTTATTCTCATAAATCCTCTACCACGTTTCTTAACAAAGGTTTTCTCCCTATAAGCGTTTGGCAGACTTTAGGGCATGATGAATTAGGTTTATATAGCTTTAGAAAGTAATGCTTTCCCTTTGTTATTTTTGGATTTGTATTTCTTTTTCGAGGTTACGCTCCTTTGTCCTCCCGTTTATAAGGGCTAGGCTGGTTGTCCCCCTCAAGTTTGTACCTTTTTTCTATTCTAATAAAATTTTGCAGGGTGCCGCCCCTGTTTCCTAAAAAAAAAAAATGATTTACAGATTAGGTGAATTTATTTACTTTTATTTAGAATAAGCTAGTTGGATCTTTTGGTGTTTTTTTGGGTAATATTTGAAAACAATATTAAATAAAGAAAAAATTGGCAAAATAATAATAATAAAAGGTCGGAAATTACTGACCAAATTACTAAATTACAAAGGAGAAAACACCCATAAAATTTCATTAATGCAAAAAACACAGTTATTGCTAGGGGTGTAAATGGTTCGATTTATGTCAAAACCATGAACCGAACCGCCTCCAAACGGTTTCATTTTTTTTCAAGTCGAACCATTCGGTTTGGTTTAGTTTGGTTCGGTTTAATGGTTCAAAATAATTTATTTTTTGATTAATTATTTTTTTAGAACTATTAGTTATTGAAAAAGAAGAAGACAATGTCAATTTTCAAATATTGAAAAAGAAGAAGAAAGTTGAGACTAATTTTGTAAGGTCAAGAGAGATCTTACGATGATTGAGAGAAAATATTTGTTCTATAAGGTGTGAGAAAGAATGTTAAAGAGGTGAAAGGGAGAGAACGCCGACAAGGTGAGAGGGACAATGACGTATTAATAGTGAGGCGCGACATTGCGTTGAAGTGAGATAAAAAGAAAGAGAGTTGAGAGACCAAGGTCTGTGATTACCATTTTTACTCTTGGAATTTTCTAGATCACGGTACAAATTTTTTAACACAAATTAAATGACTATTAATAAATATATATATATATATATATATATATAACGGTTTGGTTTGATTCGATTTAAACCCTAAAACTACAAACCAAATCGAACCAATCAATTTATAAAATTTTCAAATCGTGACAGAACCATCCTAATCTAAAACCAAATCAAACCGCTCAGTTTTATGTGGTTCTTCCATCGCTATTTATTGCCACAGGAAAAGAGAAGGCGTCAAAAAAAACTTGAATCATCACCGGCGGGAAACGTGACCAAACTTTTCGCGCCATAGGTTAAAATTTCAAAAAAGATATTCTTTTAAGCAAAAACTCCCTTCCCCCGTACGCCAAACATCCATCTTTCACTACTGTTCATCGCCCCCTTCTCAATTCAAATTCACAGACACACACACACAAACACACACACACACACACACAAACACAAACACACACACACACACACACACACACAAACACACTGGCAACTACAGAAATGGCAGACGTTTCGCATCTTGAGCGAATGGGCCGAGAACTGAAGTGCCCCATCTGGTAAATTTCGCTATATTCACACGCTTTTGCAAATCAACATACAAACTTATTTCCAGATTTAATTATCTGAAATGGGTATTCAGATTAGATAAACTTGAATCCATATATTTGACCTAATTTAATTGTCCCTTTTTTGTTTTGTTTTGTTTTGTTTTTTTTTTTTGCAGCTTAAGTCTACTGAATTCTGCTGTTTCACTTACATGCAACCATGTGTTTTGCATGTAAGCTCCTTTGTTCAATTCACATTTTCTGTTTTAACTTTCTGTGTAGCAATTTCTTATTGATACTTTTTATTAAGTGAGTGTTTTAAGACAAATTTCACTTGTTAATCTATTCTCAGTTCATGTATTGGGAAATCAATGAAATCAGCTTCCAATTGTCCTGTCTGTAAAGTTCCTTACCAGCGTAGAGGTATGTACAATGCCTTTTAATCTTCTACGAGCTTCGGAAATTAGGCTTTACATTCATTGCATTGTTTATTTATATAATGTGTGCTAGTACAGAACATAATTGATTCTCATGAGTTGAATATTGGAAGAGATAGAACCCCTTTCATTCACACCAGTAATGTCCATACTACAGAGTTATAGCTATGGTCAGATTCCTAAAAATAGAATTAAATGGCTTACCTTGTAGTTGTTACTAAACCATACGAGATTCTGTAGCCAATAGTTGTGGGATCATCATATTCCTCCTTCGCAACCTTCTGCCATATCTTCAGAACAAAGGACAAGAAAAGAAGAGATTCTCTCTGCTATTCATCCCGCATAACATGTGGTCAGCGTCGTTTGCAATACCCCAATCCTTCCAAGTACAGGAGCATGTCGAATTTTCTTAGCAAATCAGATGGCCTTTCCCTAGGCACTTGAGGTTTATGAGTTCTCAATAATTTCCAAGCTGATTAATAATGAAAGTTTTAGTTCTTGGCAATTCCCAAACAATAGTGTCATGTTTGTTAGGTATAGACCTTGATATCTTTTGATCAGAGTCCGGTAATTCCCTCAGGTATCTGATACTAGTCCTGGTAACTACCAATTACCGTTGTTTATGAATTCAGCTACCTTTGCATCCTCATTCCTAGCGGCATCGTGTAATACTCGCCAATCCATTGTCATATTTATAGGCCCCGAAGGCATTGTAGTTAAAGGCATGCCTAGATGCACCCCTAGACCCAAGGCCATCAAGGCTCACCTTGAATGCCTTGTCTATCCTAGGGAATATGCCCAGCCCTGTCCATTGGGGGAAGCCTAGCACACCTAGTAGGCTCTCTCCTAACATCTAAACCTGTGAGTTCCGTGGCCTTTCAGCATTTTGTCTAGTACAACTTTATAGTGGATGGCCTCCATTATATAATAGACACATTGCAGGTGAGAGTAGAACTATGTGTCCCACAATCTAGGAACCACTTCCGAAAATTGTAAAGTTACATTCAATTAATTGCTACAATTTATTCACATAACCATCCATAGATGTACAAATCTGGTATTACAAAAGATATAGTACTTGGGTTGTATTCCATGCTTTCTACCATTTAAGAGAAAATATCAAGGGCTTTGACTCTGTTCTGTGTCCCTAGTAGAAATGGGAGATATTGAACTGTGAGTAAATGATGAAGAAGTACAGATTTTGACATCTTCATCTGATTAAATATATACATAAGATGATAAAAATGATATCGGGCTGGTTCTGTTAAAGGCTACTGTGTCAACTTTTTTTATGAGAAAACGTTTGTGCCTAAGCAGTTCCAAAGATAAAATAGATGGTTGAAGGGAGAAACGTAAATTGTACGGTTGTTGCAATGTAATGGTGCAAATGGATTTTTTGGCGTGATTGATGGTTACCATTGAGTACTAAGCAGAAGCTAATTCTGGTTGCTAGTAGTTAGATATGATGTCCAACAATTTCATGAAATTGGACAGTTGCTCAATGATTCGATGAATAGACATGGTTCTGTACCTCCGCAAATAAGTAACTCACATTTTCCATTGCTTTTCTTCTTCAATTGACATGATAGCTCAGCATATGCAGTACTCCAATATGCAAATTATTGCAATAAAAACGGAATTCTACTGGGTCAATACAATTTTGCTATCTAAACAGAGTTGGTAATGTGTTTTATTTATACTAGATTTTACATATTCACATACTCAGTAAATGGTTTCTTCTCAGAGGTTCGTCCTGCTCCTCATATGGATAACTTGGTGAGCATCTATAAGAGCATGGAAATTGCTTCAGGAGTCAACATATTTGTCACACAAACAGGCCCATTTACCAAATTATCAGGTAATCTTTAGTATAATCATTTGAGAGACAAAAGAGAACCAGTTTGAAATATCATGGATATAAATGTAACCATCAAGATCAGAATCATAAATGTAAAATGTTACTATCAATTATCAATCTTCCAAGGGGAATGGTGAACAGTATAAGATCTGCACTGGTAATGACCATAAATCTTTACACGTCTAATATTCCGCATGTGTGATTATGTCTTCTTGTGTTTCTCACTTACCACACACATAATCCTGGGTGTGACTAGGTATTGTACCATGGATTCTTGTTCATTGTAACATACTACATGGTCTTTTGCTGGAAGTGAAAATTGATTTCAGTAATTCTGAAACTTAAACTTACTGGCAACAGTATTTGCGCATATGAGAGTCAAGTCAAGAGCCTGTAACTTTCTTATTTCCATCAAAAACCTGCAGTATTATCTTTCCAATAATTGTTGAATACTCCCTTACACTGCAAGACTTACTCTATTTGAGGAAACCATATTTTTATCTCTCAGGACGTGTAGTCTGTAGGTAGTTATGGCTTATGAGAGTGTAGTTATCAGGTCAACTATATCTTACATGTTTGCGAGATCATTTTTAAGACTATTTTCTTGGTATTACAGGTGAAGATAACCAATTGGATTGTAATGTGGTCTGCGGAAGAGATAAAAATGATAAAACTTGTGGAGGCACATCAAAAAGGAAAACCTCAAAAGGATCCTCAAAGAATAATTCTAAAAGGTCTAGTACAAATCCTGTTAAACCATCCTTTCCTGCAAAGAAAAGGGTTCAGGTGCCGCAGCATCCTCCACTAGAGACGCCGACTCGGCCTGCAAAGCTTGAAAGTGGAAAGATTGAGCAAACCAAAGATGGAACTCAGAGAAGTTCACCTGTAACTAAAGACAGAACTGGTTTAAATGAGAATGGAGAGACAATATTTGCTCCATTCTTTTGGTTGAGAAATGAAAAGGATGAAGAAAAATCAAGTCAGCGGACAGATGGGGATCATGTCGCAGATACACCTTCAGATGCTCCACGCTTCAGTGATATGAAGGACTCGGATGATGAAGACAATTGTCATAAGGCCCCAATGGTCTGTATTTTCGTTCTAACGTTTATGGAGAAATGGGTTTCAGTCTCTGACATCATCAGTAAAACACTACTCCTTCCATCCCAAACTGAGTGTCCATTTTTTAAAAAAGTAGTCCCAAAAGTGTCCATTTTCTAGTGAAGTTACTGAATTCACCTTTGACAATCATCATGCTCCAATGTCCACTTTCAATGTTATAAGGTGGATACTAAGGGTATTTATGTATATGTGCTACTAAAAGTGCTCACAAGTCAACTTCCTTAATTCCCTTGAAAAAATCAAAAATTGACACTCATTTTGGGACAGAGGGAGCAATTCTTTTTTTAGTTATCATGTTGTTTGGACGTAGAAAACAGCTTAGTTATTGGTATATTAAGTTTGGTTTCTGTTTCGGTATAATTGGCTTTTAATTAAAATAAATAAATATCTGTCTTGCTGAGCCAAAAAAAAAAAGAAAAGAAAAGAAAAAACCCTGCTTGGTTTATCCCCATGAGTTCTAGTCAGAATGTAACTTTAAAGAGGCAAAAGTCAGACCATCTTTGAAATTTCATTTGATCTTCTCTTTAGAATGCACAATCTTGGTTAACCGTGTTAACATCTGGTAAGAAGCTGCCCGTGTGTTTCTATCTAATGCAATTTGTGCTGGTCCTGTTCGTTATCAAGCTCCCATAGCAAATGTTACATAGTTTACTTGTTTCAACATATATATGTACATGCAAAGTTTCACTATATGACCTAAATTTCTTCCAAATGTGTTTTGACTATATGCAGATTGCAATGAGTCCCATGTCACATAATGCAGACATTTTAGACAGTGAGATGTTTGAATGGACCCAAAGAGCTTGCTCTCCTGAACTTTGTTCTAGCCCCATGAAAATGCAGGTACTTTTTCATATTTATTGTGTTATCAAAAGCATCACATGTTTGCATTTTGTAAATGTTTTCATCATCTTTCTTTGTCTTTCTTAATTTCTCTGACTGTTTGGCATTTGGACTCGAATACATGTTAAACAAACTGATGAATTTGATGGAATTCAGGAAATGGAAGGCGGAGGTACCTCACACGATGCAGATATGAATTGGCGACCCACAGACAGAAATGGAGATGAAACAACCTTAGAAAAGGCGACTGTTGAAAGGGAAGCGACTTTACCCACTTTAACCCCTCATGGAGCCAACAGGACAATTAGTAGAGGTAAAACTAAGAGAGCTATGAAAAGAGCTAGTAAATCAAGTGGAAGCACCCAAAGAAAGCGGGTTAAGAGAGTTACTGATGAAGTGCCTGGAATTCATAATGATTCGCAGAAAGGAGCTGGTACTAATATTCAGGAAAAAATTACTGGCGACAAGTGTGGGCCATTGAGTTTGAAGGAAATGACTTGTAATAGGAAGAAGAAGGTTAGCTTTCATACAAAATCTACGGAGGCAATGGCAGTCAAGGCTTGCACTTTACCTAATGAGGCAGAAATTTTGGATCAGGGTGCTAAGACTCTGGTTATTGACCAGTCAGACATATTAGATCTGGAAGAAGGTGGGAATGGAAACAATAGTTTGAAGCTAACTGTTAAGAAGGGGACCTCTGCTCGTCAACGTAGAGATAAGAGTCCTAGATCAAAGACCCGAAGTCTTAGTAATGGTAACGAAAAGGCATATACTGCCCAATTACCCAGTAAACCATTAGTTTTGGATGATGACATGAGACTTTCTAATTCTTGCCAGAAAACCAAAGAAAGTGAAGTTAAGAACTTGAAGGCTATGAAATGTTCAAAGCGGGTGAAATTTTCAACAGATGATAGCTCTAAGGTTAAGTTGGTTAAGTGCATTCAAGGAGAAGTTCACGGAAATTCCAATGTGGGAGCTGAGGACGACACATCAGAAATGGACAGAGTGCCTGCCAGGCCGAGTGCAATGTTTCAAGCTTCCAGTATCCAGTGTGCTTTCTGTCAGTCTACTGAAGAATTGAATGTATATGTACTTTCTATTGTCTCACCAAACTTTGATAGCCATCCTTGTTGCTTGTCTAATCAAGTATATTCTTGAATCCTTTATGTCAACGGTATGCTTCTTTTAATCTGAAATTCAATATTGCAGGTTTCAGGGATCATGGCTCACTACCTCAAGGGCAAGCCTGTTGCAGCTGATCACAATGGAGGATTAGGCATCATACATGCACACAGAGAGTGCGCAGAGTGGTAATTAAATGGACATAAGTGATATTCTTCCTTTTATAATTGTCAAATAAGTATCTTACAAAGAAATAAGCATGTGACTGAAAGATATGTTGATTCCCTGGGTTATTGTGTCCTTTCTGAAACTCGATTTTGATCTTTACTCTCGATCTTTGCAATTTTATGTCAGTAAACTTGAAATATTACACTTGCAGGGCCCCTAACGTTTATTTTGAAGATGATACTGCAATCAACTTGGAAGCTGAATTATCAAGAAGTCGCAGGATCAAGTGCTGTTGCTGTGGATTGAAAGGGGCAGCTCTTGGTTGTTACGAAAAGAGTTGTCGCAGGAGCTTTCATTTTCCTTGCGCGAAGTTAACCCCAGAATGTCGATGGGATAACGTATGTTTTGATTGGGTTGTGGTCATCATGAAACTTCAGTTTAAAAATGCAACTTATATTGTTCCCTCAATGCAGGAAAATTTTGTCGTCTTATGCCCTCTTCATGCCTCTCTTGTTCTGCCGAATGAAGTTTCTGGATCTCAGCTAAATCAGAAAAAGAAATGTGTCCCAAAAAGGTATATGATTGATCTCAACCAACTGGTTTCAGTCATGAGCTCACCAATTTAAGTTGTCTGCATTTCTGAGGCGACCTCAACTGCTCTGTTAATTTAAATATACAGGCAATCTCCCATTTCCCAAGCACAAGTTGCTGTCACCAGTAGCATCAATTCAAATTCTCGGTGGAATTCTCAGGGATTATTCAAAAAAATGGTCATCTCCTGTTCAGCTCTCACTAGCGAAGACAAGGTAATTACTACTCATATCTATAATGTTTGAATTGGTTAAAACATATGTTTAATTAACTTTCTACTGGTCACAGGAAACGGTTCAAGAGTTCGAGAAATTATCTGGAGTTACAGTTTTGAAGGCATGGAATTCCAGTGTCACCCATGTTATTACATCGACAGATGAGAATCGGGCAAGCAGAAGAACCCTCAAATTTTTGATGGGTATCTTAGAAGGGAAGTGGATAATCAGTATTGAATGTAAGTACGAGTTTTCTGATATTGATTGAACTGTTCACCTAAACGTTGGCATTTAATCAGGTTTAAAGAGGCCATTCGTCTTTGCTAATAGTTTTGGATTCAGATGCTTAATCATTTATAAATTTCTAAATCTCTTCCTGTTGGCATTACAGGGGTTAAGGCATGCATGAAAGTCAGGGAACCAGTAGATGAGCAGGATTACGAAATCGATGTCGACGTTTATGGAGTCCGGGATGGCCCTAGACTTGGACGATTAAGGCTTTTAAACAAGGTTCTTGCCTTTTTTTTCTTTTTTCTTTTCTGAGGAAACGAGTTTCTTGCCTAATTTTCAATACTTTGAAAAATGAGTTCATAAAATTAGTATATCAAGGGCTTTTGAATTGAAATGATACAAATAAAAAGGAAAAGAGAATTGAAGCAGCATATCTAGTAAAGGATAAGTTGTTACGTTTCTTACTTAGTGTTGATTTGATTTTAGGCTTGGTATAATCATAAATTTATGCATTCACTCTCTCCATCATGGAAATCTGTGAGGGCAATAACTTGTCTTCTTCAAAAGCTGGCCTATTTATTTGCTTAATATTTTGACGACCTAATCACTACCAGTTGCTGGTTGTTTTTAGTCACACTAAAAGTCCTTTTCGCGTTGTGCAACAAGTGGCTCTTGATAAAAGTCTTCGGCATTTAACTTCTTGCAAAAAATGGTATCGCAATATTTATACCTCGAAATGATGATAACCACCAAGTTTTGTCTCAGAAAGTACTTCTGTTAGATCTTATTCTCAATCTCCCTCATTCCATCTTGCCAAGATGAAATATCTATAATGCTTTGTATACAGATACGTAGACATGAAGTTGGTTACGAAGTCATTTGAGTTTCACTGCACTTCTATGGTTGAACACATCGCATGAATACTATAGGAGCACACAAACTTTCACAGCAATTGACATCCAGATTTTCTATTTTGCAGCAACCAAAGCTTTTCAGTGGATATAAGTTCTATTTTACAGGAGATTTTGTGCCTTCATACAAGGGATATCTACATGATCTTGTAATTGCTGCTGGCGGAACGATTTTGCACAGAAAACCAATTTCAGAAGATCAAGAAGCCCAGTCCACAACAGGATGTGTAACATCACCAACACTCTTAATTTACAGCCTTGAGCTGCCTGATAAGTGTAGCCCAAGCAAGAGCAGTCTGATTCTTAAGAGCAGGCGATCTGATGCAGAGGCTCTTGCAAGATCCAGTGGAGCCATAGCGGTTAGCAATACATGGATTTTGAACTCCATTGCTGCTTGCAAGTTGCAAAACCTTACGGAGTAGAAGAGTTGTTGGATTGGAGAAGCTTCTCAAGCGCTTGTCCTGTCACCTGTGGATAATATGTACAGAATTTTCAGTTCACTTGTGCTAAGTTGGCAGATAGCCATTAACAAGCATCACATTTAATGTATCAAAACCCTTCAACACCATATCTTATTCTATAAGGATCTTGTGTCGACTCATATGATGGTGAAATGCAATCTTCTGGCTGTTTCCGAAACATTTTGGTGATATATGCAGGTGGTTAGGTCATGTTTTTTACCCTTTTCTTCCAACTTGGTGAAGCATGAAAGATGGATTGAGATTTTTTCCAAGATGAACTTATCATGATATTCATTCCCCTTGTACTATTCATTTGCATTGCAACCTAACTACCATTATGTTTGTTTTGTTTGCATACACGAGTGCAATGTTGTAGGACAATTGTTTATTTGACTGTTCTGGTAGTTTTTCCATACACACGACTGATGTAAATCATCATCAATTGTCAGTCTGGTTAATTAAGCTGAAAACAGGATTATGATCAAGTGATGGTTACTTTAAAACTATAAACTAGAATAATTCATCCTATAGTCCTGAATTATATACAATCTAGCATGTCTGAACCTCAGTAAAATGAAAGTCAGTCTACGTAGGGGGAGAGGGAGAGCGAAGGGTTGCTGGTCGCCTTGCCCCTGTTTGCCGTTGGGCCGTTACCCTTTTGCTAGGGTGGCTCAAACACTGTTTCTAAAAGCTAAACAAAATAGATTTTGACATTTGACACCTTTCCAGTAAGCTTAGCTTGTTAGTTAGCTTTTTGTCCAGTAATCAACATGAGGCCAGGAAATGGCAAAAGGGAAAAAGGAATTATATAACTATATGCAGGGACAGTACATAGGCTAAGAAACTGCACAAGCCACGTGAATCGAACGTGACAAAAATGTATGTATACCATCACTAATCACTCCTACACTGACCTTACAATCGTATCCCGCTTATTAAATATATATATATATATATATATATATATTTTTTTTTTGTAGAAAAATTCTTTCTTATTTTCAAAATCGAGGCAGGTTATTTCTGGTTACTGTCTAAACTACCCGTTCTTTTTCAGGCGAAAACAGGCTTACAAGCATTGATCTGGTCACCATTTGGCTGAGTGCATTCGCCTTTCTTCTCGCCATGCTTTGGTACCTTCATGTCAAAGCACTCAAACATATGCTCTAGTTCCGAAATCTCCTCTTCAATGTCAACTAATTCTTCGTTATCTATGCGAGTCTGTTGCTTAAAGCTTCGGATTCTCTCTAGGCTAGCACTAACCTTCACTCCCATTTCTTGCATCGTGGCCCGCATTGCCACATTTTCCTCCATTGCATCTCTTAACTTCCACTTCATTGCTCGATATCCGTCAAGTGACCTTAAGAGTTGCTCCGAGAGTTCCATATTACGCTCTTGGAGGGCTGCATTCCCTTGTACCTCTCTCTCTCCTCCTCTTCCAACTACACCACCACCACCACAAGTTTTCTCTGTGTGCTCTGCTGCACATTCTTGTAATTTCTCCAACAGTGACTCGTTTTGCTCTCTGAGGTCGTTGACATCTTCCTCCAGTTCGCTCATTTCGTGGACTTTTCTTGCTATTTCTGCCGCCATTATCTCCTTTTCTTTACCCAAGCTAGAACACATTATTTCTAGGCTCTTTCTTGCTGCCAAGCTCGCATTCAGCTCTTTCCTTAACCGTTCTTTCTCGTCAGCAACCGGTTCCGCCAACTTTTTATCCTTGGGGACATTATGATGAGGCCTCAGATCCGTGTTGCAACGCCTCAACTCGGCTGCCGATCTTTTATTACCAAAAGATTGACATTTCTGAATCCGCGTCCTCACCATGTCAAGAATGGTCATCATTCCTGCCACCCTCAGCATTCTTCGGCCATCGTTTTTATGTGTATTGCAGGCATCTTTGTGATCTTGTATCAATTTTAATAGTAGCTTAATATTTGCAGCAACACCTAAACCCCAAAAAAAATAAAAAATAAAAAAAAAACGGAGTTAACCAAGAAATTAATGCTAATTCAAGGCTTTAATCATTGCAAATAAAGTTGTTGGAATACATTTTATGTCTTTCTTTGGATTCTTTTTCAAAAGGGATCTGATAAAGTTTTTTGTGACAAAGTTTTGCCTAGATTTGGACTGTTGAATTTGGATGTATTTACTTTTTTACATTTTTTCCACTGAAGCACCAAATGCTATCAACTTAATGCACAAAGAATGATAACAATGTTAAAAGTTCAAATGTGCAAGGTAGATGATAAATAGAATTCACCTTCTAAAGCAGAATCGTCGTATTGTTCGGGTGTCGTTGTCGTGGTCGTGGTCGAAGGCTCGATTAAGTCCGGGGATGATCTTGCTCGAGTGGCACTCATTTTTTTTTCCTCTCCCGGGAAACAATTATCAACAACGAGAGAGGAAAAAAGCAAAAAAACAGAAAACTCTTGATGAAGTTGAATGAATATCTATGGAGGAAAGAAAAGGATACTTTCTGAATGTTTTTTTCTTTTATTTTTTTGGCGATCAAAATTTGCAACTATTTTTCTTGTTGAGAGATCCCAAAAAAGAGAGGATGAACTAATCAGCAATCCCCTCTCTTTCTTTTCTCTCCTTTTCCTTTCTCTTAACAAACAGACAGGCAGTTGTTTCTTTCTTTCTATGAGAAAAAAAAAATGAAACCTTGTTTGTGTGTAATAATATTAGTACTATGTTTTGTGGTATTAAGGATGATTAGGGGAATGGTTGGTTCATGGTAGTTATTTTTTGCGCAATTATTGGGGATGATTGTTTTGACTTTTTCCATTGGCTGTTGTGAGTTGCCTTGACTTTCTTAGACAGAAAAGTTTTTTTGGCTCCATGTGCCCACACCCATTCACTATATCAATATTCTTCCCCATCCCTCTCAATTTATGTATACATATATATTTAGATATAGGGAAGTCATATCTCAGATCCCCATGCATTGATGGAGGCAATCAGGCTCTACATGTGTTAAGATCTTCATTGATATGATATAAAGTTTATGAGAAAACTTGGGTTCGTGGTAAAAGTTAACACGCTTATTAGGCTCCGTTTGTTTCAAGGAAAATAATTTTTGAAAAATGATTTTTGGAAAATAGCTTCCAAAAAATGAAAATGTTCTATTTTCAGGCGTTTGGTAAATCTTTTGAAAATAGTCGAAAAATATTTTTCGGTGTTTGGCAAACACATGAAATTTTTATGGAAAATATATCATGAATACATATAAAAGGTTATATTCCCTTCGTCCTAAAATTAGTGTTCCCTATTAAATATACACTTATTTTTTTAAAAAAATTTACTTTAAATAATTTCTTTAGTAACCCCCAATTATCACTAGTGGTATCAAATTAATGGGGATTTATTTACTTTTCAATCTCACAAATAACAATAATATAGTTGATAACTGATTTGAAAACACATTTCAAAAACAAAAGAAAAGGAAAAGAAAGAGATAATTGTCGTGGGACGTCCCGAAATGAAATAATATACACTTATTTTAGGACGAGGGGAGTATTTATTAAAATTGAATAGTGCAAAGGTGATATGAGGCTCCAATTCCAGTTCCAAATTAAAAAATCTATGATCTTAAACATTATACCAGAAGCTTCATGTATTCTTCAGCCAAATATTTTATTCTGTGTAATACTCTCTTTAAAAATTAAAGTATTAACAAAATAATTTAAAATTTTAAATCAACGCACTAAAGAATTTCAAACAGGATATATATAACATGTTCACTCTATCTTAGTATTTCTAATTGAAATATCAAGTTAAAATATATTTGAAATTCAACTACTTGAGTTTGTAATATTATTGTTATTTTCTCATCTCAAAATGAATATTTACTTTTATTTGTGATCGTGAATAAAAGTGACATTTATTTTGGGACGAACATGAATATATTTTTCAATGTTATAAAAGTTTCCATAAATCTTGACAATATCAACAAAAAGTACATAAATAAAACTTTGTTCATAGAATTACTTCAAAATATTACGGTAAAATATTACGATTATTTTTCTTGAACAAAAAGTTAGAAATGAATATAGAACATCCAAATGTACAAAGGTGATATTAGGAGAAAATTGGAATGAACAAGTTTTGGAAAATGACTTACGGAAATTGAATCCGTAAGTCATTTTCCTGAAAAGAAGCCTTCATTTTTCGTTGACTTGTAAAAGATCTTACATTGACTACATTTTCCAAATGTTACCAAACACCGAAAAATGAGAAAAATGTTTTCCGGAAATCATTTTCCGTGAAACAAACGGAGCCTTAGATACATGTTAAGAACTCATTTATAATATTTTGTTTCGAGAATTTTTGTAACATTAATATTTGTGTATAAGTGATCATCGAGACAAAACTTATTATTTATAAGTTAGCCAAAGTCCAAACCCTTTGTGATATTCAGTAATCTAAACCATCACATCTTTAATAGACATAGTGTTTCAAAATTAATGAGAAGTAATCACTCAAAAAGGTTGTAGGTAACCGCGTCTGATCCACGTGTGTAGTCTAGTAGGATTCCGGCTTGTGTTGCAGGGATTGTCCTTGAAGTATGAACGGCTTGAAACCTGTGATCAACAAAGAACACCATAGGGGGGGCTGGGTTGTCCCAGCGATAACCCTCAGGCGTGAGAATTAGCAATACTTCGATGGAGAGGTAAAGCTAAGAGAGTATGTAAGCAAATGATTTGCATGTACCTTATGAGGCCTATTGAGGGTGCTATTTATAAGGAGATAAGTCATAATCCTTTAAGGTTTCAGAATGAGAAGGATATAATCTATTCCCATGTCTTTCGGATTACGTTTCCTTGTCCGCTTAGGACTGATGTGTATAGAGTTATAGCAAAACTCTTCCCAGGTGAGAGATGGTTCCATAAAGGACTCTGTTTACCGAGCTGAGAGGGGTTACATCGAGGTCGGCCTGGTATGTGCCCAGGTCGCTCGATGTTAATGTAGTCGAGGTCGGCCTGGTATGTGCCCAGGTCGCTTGATGTTAATGTAGTCGAGGTCGGCCTGATATGTGCCCAGGTCGCTCGATGTTAATGCGGTCGACCTGGGATGTCCCCAGGTCATACTGTAGGTCCTCGTGTCAGCGTACTGGGAGTGTATACTGGCGAGGTAGGCGACCTGTCGTAATACGATTGCAAGGTCGTCATATCGTGCTGGGAGTGTATACTGGAGCTTGCCCAGCTAAAGCCTATGAAGTCGCGATGTCTGCCACGTGTCTAGCTGAAGGCTGAGGTCGCTCAGTAGCCCCCTACTTCTCAAGGAGAGGATTTATCCTCGAGGTGTGAAGTAAATATGCACTGTGTCGAGCTGACCGGTTTCACGTAAGGTCGTATAGTTTTAACTCGACTTTGTACTTTCATTGGGAATCGTGCACATTTAATGGGCACGGAGTTCGCGACTTGTCAGACGGCGCGTCTTTTCAATTTTAAATTTTTGGCGGTTGATATTTTTGCTTCAAAACGGCGTCGTGTTAGGATCCACGTGCTTCAGTGTGGGTCGGCCCGGCCACTCCGCGTCCCCTATATAAGTGAGTCTTCACTATTCCCTTTCATTTACCAGAAACTTCCGAATTTTTTTGGTGACTAGGCGATTTTCGGCGAACTCTCCGACTTTCAAAAAGCTTTAGATTCCAAGCCTTCTTTCCGTATTTCTTCGCCTCTTCAGGATTTTAGGTTAGTTACCCTTGATCCTTACTCCATTTCTTTCCGCTTATGGCCTGTTTTCTTGTTTATTGCTTGTTTATCTCTTCGCCGGTGACTGGCCGAATTTCGGGTAGGGTTCCGACAACTTTGATCGTCTAGGGTTTTGGTGAGTTGTAGGTCGATCTGTCTAGGTCGATCTGTCCAGGTCGATCTATTCGGGTCGTAGTGTCTTTCCTTCGTAACCATTTTCCCTACGAGCTCTTCCTCCTCGTGTTCTTTTTCTGTGAACATGAGGATCAAACGTGCCAATGAGGGTCCCATGTTTGGGGCTGCAAAAAGGGCATGCCATTTACAAGACTGAGGATGGTGACTAGAAAGTTGTCTTGCTGAGCAAAGCAAAGGATTTGTTGACCTCGTGGGGTGCCAACCTGAATGGCCTGGTCGTCCTTACCGACAACCCATATAAGGTCGACAATATTCCTTTCGGGACCTCGATGAGGATCATCGAGAAGTACGACGTGGCTATGTCTGGCCTGTTGTATCTGTATTTTGAAGAGCATCGGGTGGCGAGTAGGGCGGTGGGGCCCTCAAAGGCTGCCACTTCGACTTCTTCCGCTTCGTTCCTGGATGCAAGTCATGTCCTACGAGCTCCTCGAAGCAAGAAAAGGAAGTCTAAGGTTAATGCTGACGTCGGGGGTGCCGTAAAGCGTACTTTTCGAGATTGGAGGAATAGGATGACCATTGCCGACCTGAACAGCTGGTTGTCGAAGTATCCCTGTAACTTCGAGGACTATCGGGGACAAGTTCCTGATCCCGAGCTGGGTCTGGCCGATCTACAAACTTCGAGGGGTCGAGTTGGTTTTTATTTAAGCTTCTTCGAGCTGGGCCTTCGATTTCCCCTGGACCCTTTTAATTGTGAGTTTTTGGATGTGTTTTTGTTATTGGTTTTCTTGTTCGAGCACGTCAACAACGGCTCTACATTGGTATATTATTGGTTGGTTGGTTGAAAGTATTGGTTTGGTCGGAGGTGTACCTCGACCCCGTATCCCTTTTAATGTGTTTACTTATAGCTCTTATGTGCTTCCTATATGAACGAATGTTGGTCATGGTTTCCAACCGGTATGGGACGGTTGGCGATCGTCGAGCCTCTCGTGTAGTATGGGGTTGTTTGGCTACGTGCAATACTTGTTACTTCCGTTTGGTATCAAATCGATATTATGATGACATGAATACTTGTTATATTATTGTCTTGCATCTAGCATGCCATATTGTTGCATTAGTAGCTTATTGAGTTTTCAACTCACCCCGTTTGTTTTCATTTGTTTTCCTTAGATCAAGTGCCGGCGAGGAATCCTTAGTGATCAAGTTCGGTTCCGTTGGGCGACATCTTTTGGTAGTGCACCTTGTGCCTAAGTATTTTCTTTTGGTGAGGCCGAGGGTGTACTTGTTATTTAAACAATGTATTTGTTGGGTAGATGTCTTGATTGTTATGTGATATATTCTTTTGTTGTGCCGGCATGGTTGCCGTGCTGTTGTACATATTGTTAACTTTCATTCCGCGTACTCTGATATAGTTTATATTTGTACCGAGCATGTTAGCTCGAGTTTGTTGTTGCTAGCTAACGTGTTGTTTCTCCGGCTTGTTTCGCCGTTGAGGTTTAGTATTGTTCAAAAGGTTTTGTTGTTTAAAGAAAACTTGCACGTGCATTACAGGGTTTTCTCATGACTTTGCATTCCTGTAAATGAAATTTTTGGGATGCTATCTTCGTGTTTTCCGCATTGTCTCGCGGTTCGAACGGGATTCACATCGGATCTCGGGTCGGGTCGCGACAGTTGGTATTAGAGCATAAGTTAGCTAGCCGGGAGAGAATCTTTGGCTTAGGAGGGTTGGTTGTGTGTTTAAGTCGTTAACGTCGAGTGTTTATTGCAGGTGTTTCATCATGGTTGAGACTAGACATGGTGCTAGTACTGAGGATGGTGGCTCGAGTGGAGCCGGGATTACTTCGACTGAACAGGGAAATACTCCGCCACACGACCTAGAGTTTAACTGGGACACCGGGGTACACTGAGATGGGTAATCCGAATTAAGGGATTGTGAGTATGATGCAGGGATTCATGCAATCGATGATGGAAATGAACAGGCAGAATATAGAGCTACAGAGGCAGGCAATGGCAGGTTTGGGTCAGGCAGGAGGTCACAGGGTGTCCCAACCAGCGGGGGGCAATGGGGATTATGACCGGAGATTAGGAAGATTTTTGAAGATGAAACCAAGAAGCTATGACGGGGAGCCGGATCCGATGAAGGCGGAGAGATGGATAGAGTCGATTGAGAAGATCTTTGCAGCGATTGACTGTACTGACGGTGACAAGATTAAATTTGCAGCTTTTAAGTTGGAGGATGCCGCTGAACACTGGTGGCGAGTACTTGAGGCGAGTTGGGTACAGGAAGGTGTGGAACGCACTTGGGAACTCTTTCTGCGACAGTTCAGGAATCATTTTGTCCCTGACGTGGTACAGGCAAAGAAGGAGGTAGAGTTTCTGAGTCTGGAGCAGGGATCGTTGACGGTGGGACAGTATTCTGCGAGGTTCACGGCATTGGCACGATATTGTTCACACTTGATTCCGACGGAAGAAAAGAAGGTCTATCGGTTTGTAAAGGGGTTGAGGACGGAGTATAGAAAGCAACTATTACCGCTTGATCTACCGAGTTACCAAAGCGCGGTGGATAAAGCATACAAAATCGAACATGACATCGAGGAGCACCGGGGTAAGCCAGGTAACAGGGATGGGAATCAGCAGTCTTCGCAGCAAAATTGGAAGAGGCAGAACACAGGTGGGACTTCCAGCAAAGGGAAGAATGTGAGTCGACCGGCAGGCCAAACAGGACAGCAACTGGGAGGCCAATGACAGCGTGAATCGAGGTTTAACTGTAACTTTTGCAAGAAGACTGGGCACTCGGAGGAGAGGTGTTGGATGAAACAGGGGAGATGCTTGTTGTGTGGTGATGATAGGCATTTCTAAAAGGACTGTTCGAGGAATAGGGGTTTACCTCAGGGTGGTGCACAACAGAACACGGGGGTGAAAAGGAACAACGACGGTCGACCGAGAGTCCAGGGTCGAGTGTTCGCCTTAGATCAGAGGGGTGTTCCTGACGCTCCCAACGTGATAGGAGGTACTTTGTTTGTCTCGAGAGAGCGAGCCCGAGTCCTTATAGATCCAGGGTCATCGCATTCCTACATTGCATCTCACTTTGCATGCCACTTGCAAACTATGCCTGAATTGCTGTCTTATGTGTTAGAGGTGTCTGCTCCGATGGGAGAGTGCCTAGTTGCTTCTGATGTTCACCGTGCATGCGAAGTTGTTATTGATGATCATGTTTTGCTTGCGGATTTGGTAGTGTTGTCTATCCGTGATTTTGATGTTATTTTGGGCATGGATTGGTTGCACACTCATCATGCCATAGTTGATTGTCGTAAGAAAATTGTCACATTTGAATTGCCTCATATGCCTCCGTTTATGTTTGAGGGTGATAAATGCATGGGTGGTATTCGTATGATATCGCCTTTGAAAGCCCGAAAATTATTGTCACATGGGTGTACTGGGTATTTAGCATGTGTGATTGATAAGTCTAAGAAAGTTGTTATGTTGGAGGATATTCCAATTGTACGTGAATTTCCGGATGTGTTTTCATCGGAGTATGACTTGCCTCCGGATAGAGAGTTAGAATTTTGTGTTGAATTATTTCCAGGTACCGCTCCAATGTCAAAGGCACTGTATCGTATGGCACCGGCAGAATTGAAGGAGTTAAAGGTACAGTTGGAGGAGTTGTTGAATCGGGTTTCATTAGGCCGAGTGTATCGCCGTGGGGTGCACCGGTGTTGTTTGTAAGGAAGAAAGATGGATCCTTGAGATTGTGTATTGACTACCGGGAACTGAATCAGGTAACCATTAAGAACAAATATCCCCTCCCACACATTGATGATTTGTTTGACCAACTACAGGGCTCAGTTGTGTACTCAAAATTTGACCTTCGAAGTGGTTACCATCAACTGAAAGTTAGGGTGGAGGATATACCGAAGACGGCATTTCGAACTCGATACGGGCATTTCGAGTTTGTTGTGATGCCATTTGGGTTGACAAATGCACCGGCTGTGTTCATGGATTTGATGAATAGGATATTCCTGCCCTATCTAGATTGTTTCGTGGTGGTGTTTATTGATGATATTCTTGTGTACTCCAAATCCCGGGAGGAGCACGAGAAACATTTGAGGATTGTGTTGTCGGTGTTGAGAGAAAAGAAGTTATATGCGAAATTCAGCAATTGTGCATTTTGGCTCGAGGAGATCTCGTTTCTAGGCCATGTTGTTTCGGGAGATGGTATTTCGGTGGATCCACTTAAGATCGAGGCAGTGGTGAAATGGAAGAGACCCGAGTCGGTAACGGAGATTCGAAGCTTCTTGGGTTTGGCGGGTTATTATCGGAGGTTTATTGAAGGGTTTTCAAAGATTGCGACTCCGATGACTAACTTGACCCAAAAGAATAAACCTTTTGTGTGGGATGACAAATGCGAGGCGAGTTTCCAAGAACTGAAGAGGAGGTTGACCACAGCTCCAATCTTGGCACTACCGAACGGACAGGATGGGTTGGTGATATATAGTGATGCGTCAAAAGAGGGTTTGGGTTGTGTATTGATGCAGAACGGGAGAGTGATTGCGTATGCTTCTCGGAAGTTGACCCCATTTGAACAGAATTATCCGACCCACGACATTGAGTTGGCTGCGATCATCTTTGCTTTACACAAGTGGAAACACTATCTTTATGGGGCTAAGTTCGAAGTGTTCACCGACCACAAGAGCCTCAAGTACATATTTTCCCAAAAGGAGTTGAACAACCGACAGCGGAAATGGATAGAACGACTTAAGGACCACGATTGCACTATCTTGTATCGCCCGGGGAAAGCTAACGTGGTAGCGGATGCACTTAGCCGAAAGGCGTACATGTCTTGCTTGATGACCCGTGAATGGAAGATGCTTGAGGATGTTCGAGATTGGAGTCCGTGTAGATCGAGACAGGGAGTAATTTTTGCGAACCTTCGGGCTACGCCGGCATTGATTCAAAGGATTAAAGGGACACAAGAGGACGACCCGGAATTGAAGACGTTGATTGATGGGTTGAATGAAGGAAAGACGACAGATTTTGCAAAGAACAATGATGGGATCCTTGTGTTTCGAAACAGAATTTGTGTACCAGCGATAGATGAGGTGAAGAGACAAGTGTTAGAGGAGGCTCATAAGTCTAGATACACGATTCATTCGGGGAGTATTAAGATGTATCGAGACTTGAAGAGGAATTTTTGGTGGAGTGGTATGAAGAGAGAAGTGGCTGAGTTTGTATCGAGATGCTTGACATGTCAACGAGTAAAAGCGGAACATCAACGACCGGCAGGCTTGTTACAACCATTGGAGATTCCGGAGTGGAAATGGGAGAACATAGCGATGGATTTTGTGACAGGGTTGCCAAAGACTCGTAAGGGTCACGATGCAGTTTGGGTGATTATTGACAGGTTGACCAAGTCGGCACATTTTCTTCCGATTGCGATGACATACCCGATAGATAGACTTGCTACCTTGTACATACAGGAGATCGTGAGGTTACATGGGGTGCCAGTTAGCATAGTGTCGGATCGAGATCCACGGTTCACATCGCGGTTTTGGCAGTCACTACAGGATGCTTTGGGTACGAAGTTAACTCTTAGCACGACTTTCCACCCACAGACAGACGGACAATCGGAGAGGACCATACAAATACTTGAGGACATGTTGCGAGCTTGTTCGATGGATTTCAAGGGAGTTTGGGATTCACACATACCATTGATAGAGTTCGCGTACAACAACAGCTACCAATCGACCATTGAGATGGCTCCTTATGAAGCGATGTATGGAAGAAAGTGTCGCTCTCCAATTTGTTGGGATGAAGTCGGCGAAGCAAAGTTGTGGGGTCCTGACATGGTGCACGAGTCGGTCGAGAGTGTGAAGCTCATTCGGGAAAGGTTGAAAACGGCTCAGAGTCGGCAAAAGAGTTATGCGGATCATCGGCGGAGGGACCTTGAATTCGAGGTAGGTGATCATGTGTTTTTGAAGGTTTCGCCACGAATTGGAGTCAAGAGGTTTAGTAAGAAGGGGAAATTGACTCCAAGGTTCATTGGCCCGTTTGAGATTTTAGAAAGGGTTGGGAAGTTGGCCTATAGACTTGCCCTACCACCATCGATGTCGGGTGTTCATACGGTGTTCCACGTGTCTATGCTGAGGAAGTACTTATCGGATGCATCCCATATTTTGGAGTATGAGCCGGTAGACTTGACACCCAATCTATCCTATGTTGAGCAGCCCGTGAGGATACTCGACACAAAAGAACAAGTGTTGAGGTCGAAGTCTATTTCCCTTGTGAAAGTCTTGTGGAGAAGTCATAACATCGAGGAGGCCACTTGGGAATTAGAACAAGAGATGCGAGAAAAGTACCCTTCATTATTTGTGGAGATTGGTAAGTAAATTCGCGGACGAATTTATTCTAAGGGGGTAGGGTGTAACACCCGCGCCATTTCCATCATTTGCATCATTTGCATTCGTTCAATGTTACGTCTTATGTTTTAACATCGTCATTTCATGTGCTAATATCATTCATATGTACTTGCAATTGAGATTGTCATACACTTTTTAAGTGTATGAATATGTGTTAGAAGTTTCATTATCATTGCATTTGATTTGGTATGTTATTTGTTTACTTTGGTTTTGGGACTTTTCGGAGGCCTTTGCTTAGTGTTTTAACTTCACTTAAGTGTTAGAACCATCATGGAACCTTTGGGCATCATTTTGGGACTTTTCTAGACCATATTTCATGATTTAGGATGCACTGGAGTTTGAGCGAGTGCCTGGGCGAGCGCTCAAAAGGCAGAAAGTCAAGTTTGGTGAAACTGGGGACTGGGCGGGCGCCTAGGCTGGTACCTAGGCGGGCGCCTAGGCGGCCGCGCCTTGTCCAGATTGCTGCCTGTTAGGTCCATGGGAAGTGCTCAGGATATAGGCTAGAGGGGGGGTGAATAGCCTATATCACGTGTATTAAAAATTTTGTCTAATTTAAAAATTAGAGAGTAAGACATAGACAAAATGTTTAATAGGTCATCTTCCTTGTTTATCCAACACTGCCGATATAATGAAATCAGCTGAAGCGCATAGGCAGTCTTGACGAATGGATAATAGGAAAATGTTGTTATACTTGGCTAGTAGAAAAGAGTCTGAGCAGCGGAAGAATAAACAGCATAAGTATAACAAATAAGAATAAGGCAGCTGTAGTCAAATAGGTACATGTTAAGCATAACAGCAGACTTAAATCTTATATTAGATGCATCAATTGCTTTCCACAACCAGATTGCACAAGATAAAAGAAATTATACAGGAAAGAGAAATAAAGGCTGAATGTATCGTAATGTATATTATATTAAAATTCAGCAGAGGTTTGTTCAAAGACAAACATGCTTAGTACATCAACCTAGACTCTCTATCCTAGCAATCTCCCCGGAGGTAGAAGGAAAGTCAAATGGGATACTCGGAAGACTCAGATAAGAACTCTAACCTTAGCAGTTCCTAATACCCTTGGAGGTTGGGCAATAGAAGTGCTAGTGTTAGAGCCGTGTGAGAAGAGAATATTAGGCGTTGTTCAAATAGCAAGTATTTGAACAACTGAGTGCTAAGCACTCGGCCAAAAGTGATGATAATTTATTGCACAATCGACAACACTTATAATGTAGTATAAGTCTGCCGATATGAATGCAATCAGGATTATTAGGCTCTGGTTCTTCATCGGACATCTTCAAGCTTGGTCGCCTTCAACGAATTGCGGGATACTTGATCTCTTGTGAAGATTAGAAGTGCGAATCGAAGAGGCGAGTCTTTCGAAAGAAGAAAGAACTCAAATCAAAAACTAAGTTTTTGATCAAGCAGAGCTTCTCAGCCTTTGGAATTCTGTTACTCTCTCACACAAAGTGTTTGTTCTTACACTTGTGTTTCTCACTTCGTTGGTTTGGTTTTAGTTTGAACAAATGAAGAACAATACCACAACCTCTCTTATGCATAAGCATACACACCCACTAGCTTGTTAAGATGAGAATGAGAGTCTTCTTATATAGGCTGGAGAAGAAGAAGTGTTCGTTGGTGCATTGAATAGGTTTCAGCCCATTGGTGATCTGAATCACATAATGCATCAGAGTACATTTTTGGATCTGTTGGGCAAAGACCTTCAGTTAGGCTTTTGTCTTGAAGTGGTCCGTGAAGCATTTGGGTGATTGGGACGTGTCGTGCTTTGCTGGAATGCGGTGGCCCGATTTGGACGTATCATTGCTTTGGCGGAGAAACAGCGCCGTGCTTGGTCTTTTATGGAAATGAGGCCTTGAAGCTGCAACCAATACACGAGAGGAAATGTCTACTGAGTAAAGATGAAGGCGCAGACATCGATGCGTATCTTGGGCATGTCAGAAAGATCTTGTAACGGATCTATTTTGACTTGTAGCGTGTTTGAGCGACGGCCGATGTTCCTCATGAATACTCAGCTTCTCTGCAGTTGTTCTGATGAAAGACTTGGCCGATCGGGATCTGCCGATATAGAGCTGGCGATGTAGAGATAGCGATGGTCATGATGTTCCTCTTGAATAATCGGCTCTCTGCAGTTATTCTGATGAAGGGCTTGGCGGATGCTGGGATCTGCCGATATAGAACTGCTGATGTAGAGATAGCTGATGAGCAATCAATGAGCAATCATAGCTAGAGGAAATGTCTGCTGGTGAGACATTGCCGATGGTCACGTCTGCTGTCGATTGAAGAGCTAATCCATATGAAAGTTGTCATCATTCTGGTAGGACAAAGACTCGGATATGTACAAAGACTTCCTAGTCTAATGACCTATGCATTGTTTCAACAAGCTGCCACACTAACCGGTACGCAGCCCTTTTAGCCACTTGTGAAACATGCGCTGTAATGGGAATAAGCAAATTACTGTGTTGGAATATGCATTCATATATATCAGCTGATTTACAGGCATATTCCTAACACTGCCCCTGTTTTTCCTGCTTTGTAAAACTTGACAGATTTGCCTCTTGACCCAACTTAAACGTACCTTGGTTGTTTGACCCGTCTTTTTACACCTAAAACACCTAAGAAACACCCACACTAACACCATTTCTCTACTCTCTTCATCCATGGTGTGAAAGAAAACTTGTGTGAGAGAAATAGTGTGAGATTGGTGTGTGTATACCTTGTCTTCCCTCTCCAACCATAATTTCTTGCATGCAACACCACTACTTGGTTGCTAAAGACTTGGGGAATCCATTGCTAAGCTTGGATTGTGAATTCTTTGGGTAGATTTTCTTGTTGAGGTAAGCTACTATCCCTTGTTCTTCCTCAATTATAAGTTGTTCTACATGTTAGACTTGTTAGTTGGTGATATATGTTAGAAATCATCAATTTTGAGTATGTTTGACTATGTTGACTTTTCAAATTTGTGGTTGACTTTTTGGTTGTGTTTGGAGACTCATGTTTACATGTTAGAAATGTGAAATATGGTTAATAATTGCTAAGTTTACGGTATGATTAATTCGCGTAAACTCGAACTCATTAGAAACCAAAAATGACTCTAACAGAGTTCGTTAGGATTTCATAATCTATGAGACCACGTGTGTAATTTGGGAATTCTTGAATGATTCGAGTGATTCGTTAGAAAATTTGGTTACACCGATTGTGTGTTTGATATTACGTAAATTGTCGTAATTATTGTAAGTTGGTTATTTGTGGTGTGAGATTATTATAACTCACTTGTGACATTCATATCATTGTCAAATGTTGTTGTTGTGGTATACTCCCTACTTTGGAGTATGACCTTTTATATTTAAATGTCGAGTAAACATCTACTTGTGCATTTAGTTAAGTCCATGGCATATTTGTTGGCGGTGTATTGACGCTCGATTATTGCGTGAGCTGGGGCTACATAATAGTCGAAGGCCAATACATCGGGCCTCGCCCTACCGTTGGCCACGGTAGGGGTATAGCGCCATTTGTTGTACGGAATAAACGCAACCATGGTAAGCTATATCCGTGGTAGATTCTTGGGTTGTAGGGACCGAGATCACCCGTCGACGTGAATACAGAAGATGGTTCACATGTGTTTTGGTTATTGGTTTTCTTGTTCGAGCACGTCAACAACGGCTCTACATTGGTATATTATTAGTTGGTTGGTTGGGAGTATTGGTTTGGTCGGAGGTGTACCTCGACGCCGTATCCCTTTTAATGTGTTTACTTATAG
Organism: Platycodon grandiflorus; assembly: GCA_016624345.1. Lineage (NCBI taxonomy): Eukaryota > Viridiplantae > Streptophyta > Magnoliopsida > Asterales > Campanulaceae > Platycodon > Platycodon grandiflorus. The sequence goes on along the minus strand of CM028361.1, from coordinate 56,967,589 downwards.
CTTTTATGTGCTTCCTATATGAACGAATGTTGGTCATGGTTTCCAACCGGTATGGGACGGTTGGCGATCGTCGAGCCTCTCGTGTAGTATGGGGTTGTTTGGCTACGTGCAATACTTGTTACTTCCGTTTGGTATCGAATCGATATTATGATGACATGAATACTTGTTATATTATTGTCTTGCATCTAGCATGCCATATTGTTGCATTAGTAGTTTATTGAGTTTTCAACTCACCCCGTTTGTTTTTATTTGTTTTCCTTAGATCAAGTGCCGGCGAGGAATCCTTAGTGATCGAGTTCGATTCCGTTGGGCGACATCTTTTGGTAGTGCACCTTGTGCCTAAGTATTTTCTTTTAGTGAGGCCGAGGGTGTACTTGTTATTTAAACAATGTATTTGTTGGGTAGATGTCTTGATTGTTATGTGATATATTCTTTTGTTGTGCCGGCATGGTTGCCGTTCTGTTGTACATATTGTTAACTTTCATTCCGCGTACTCTGATATAGTTTATATTTGTATCGAGCATGTTAGCTCGAGTTTGTTGTTGCTAGGTAACGTGTTGTTTCTCCGGCTTGTTTCGCCATCGAGGTTTAGTATTGTTCAAAAGGTTTTGTTGTTTAAAGAAAACTTGCACGTGCATTACAGGGTTTTCTCATGACTTTGCATTCCTTTAAATGAAATTTTTGGGATGCTATCTTCGTGTTTTCCGCATTGTCTCGCGGTTCGAACGGGATTCACATCGGATCTCGGGTCGGGTTGCGACAGTGTTAGCTCGTGGTGATCAGTATTGTTGTTATCTGGCATTTGTTGTAGCCGTGGAGGTTGTTTTATTAGTGAGTTGTACTTCGAGTTTTTGAAACTCACATTTTATCTTGTATTCCGCTGTATAGTTTTGGTTTTGAGCTTTTGTAGCTCGCTCTTTTCCGTTGTTCTTACTTGTTTGGTGCACCAAGTTGGGGTTCAACATCGGATCCCGAACTCGGGTCGTCACAATTTGTCTGCTGATGACAGGCTTATTGCATTTAGGCTGATAATGCAATTTTCTAGTGTTGTTAGGCTTAGCTGTAGCAGGCCTTTTAACAAAAGATTTTACATTTTTAGGCATAATTCCCTGAGCCTTTAATCAGCAGAGTTGTGGTTAGCAAACTTACCCTTGACAAATTTAATAGGCTTGAATTGAGACTTCTTTGACTTGTTATTAGTCACCACAGTTTTCACCGTGTGTCTGATAGCAGGTCTTTGTTGCTCAGCTTCCCTATTAGCAATGTCATTGGCATTGACAGTCTGCTTACCCTTGGACTTGTCTTGTTTATTTTTCGCGTAAACAAATGGAACTTTGTTAAGACCAAGTCCTTGCTTTCCCTTTTGAGAAGGTTGCTGATCATAAACAACTTCCTCAGCCATTTCATCAGCAATCACTTCAGCTGTCTCATTTTCTTGAGAATTGGATGAACTTCCTACATTGAACTCACTTTGGAAACCAATACCAGTTTTGTCATCTAGAGGTTTTTGTTTTGTAAGAATGGTATCAAAATTTCCTTTTGAATTATTCCAAGCATCAATAACCTTTTGGAGGTCATCTTTCTCAGAATTAATTTTCTTTATGTGTTCAAGTAGGAATTCCACTTTTTTAGTTAAAGCTTTGTTCTCCTTTGGAGTTTTGATATTCTCTGCTTGTTGTCTATTGAGTTCTTTGATCTCAGACACCAAGATAGATTTCTCAGAGACAGCCAATTCATTCTTTTTGGCTAATTTTACATAGGCAGTTTTGAATTTGGCAAAGTCTTTCAGCATGTCTTTGTTGGCCTTGATGAGTTCTCCCCTTGAAGGTTCATTGAGCTCATCATCGTTATCACTATCATCATGTTGAAATGGCAGTGATCTTACTGAGTCATGGGGTGATTCTCTGGCTATAAGGCAGATATTTGCTTCCTCAGCAAAGTCATAGGAATCATCCTCATCAGAATCTGTATCACACCAAGTGGGCATGTTGCTTTCATCAATGTCCTCAGCTACCATCCCTTTTTGTTTTTGAAATTTAGATTCGGGATGTTTTTTGTAAAATTCATATTTTGGCTTTGGACATTTTGAAGCAAAATGACCTGGCTTCCTACAATTAAAACATACAAGCTCATTTTTCTTTTGGGGAATAGTTGCTTTGTAATGAGCAGTTATTCTCTGAGAAGGAGCAGTCTTGTAAGGGGACTGCTGATAGGAAGACTTGTTAAATTTTTTGAAACGTTGATATTTCTTAATAAACATAGCAAAAGCTTCGTCAAAAAGAATATCATCACCATCACTAGATGTGGATGGGGTTTCATCAGATTTAGAACATGAAGGTTCAACAGACATGGCTGGTAGAGATAAATTTTTGAAACTCTTTTCCATTTCTTGAGCTTGCTGAATTTCGAGCTCATAAACCGAAAGACTTGCATAAAGATTCCTAAGGGACAATTTATTCAAGTCTTTTGATTCTTTCATGGTTGTAATTTTTACATGCCATAGACTGCCTAGTGCATTAAGAAATCTCATGTTGATCTCTTTCTTTTCATATATCTTTCCTAAAAAGTAGCACGAGTTTACTACCTCATAGAATCTGTCATAGGCGCTTCTGAGGGTTTCTTTGGGATCTTTCTTGAATGAGTCAAACTTCTGGATGTAGGTATATAACTTGTTGTTCTTTGTTTCTCCATCACCTTCTAGATACTCTAATATAGCTTTCCACATTTTTTTAGCTGTATCCAGATTAATAGTCTGCTGGTACGTGCTTATGTCTACGCAGCTTGTAATAATATTGATGGCTTCCCTATCCAGAGCATCATTCTTTCTATCTTCATCATCCCATTCTGCTTCTGGCTTTGGAATTTCAGGATCTGCAGTTGGATCAACGGCAACTAGAGTGTTGGCCTTCATAGGAATCCTTGGAACATATGTAACACATTTTCACAAACATTTATCAATAGAGCTCATGTGTCTTTTAACTTTGTCATTCCAAATATCAAAGTGAACTTCATCCAAGACAGGACAGTGGTTCGCGTTTGAAGTTTCCAACGTTTGATGAGCAGTCATTGGATCTTTAATCTCTTAAGAGTTTAATCTTGGAAAAACTTGTTTTTAAATAGTTAAACTCTGATATCAATTGTTAGGTCTCAAGGTGCTCAAATAGGCTAGAAGGGGGGAGGGGGGTTGAACAGCCTATGTCCAATTTTTAAAATTGTTTTAGTAAAGAGAGTTAGAATATATTTTGTAGTGGAAGTCTAGTGAAGTATAGAACAAGTTGAAGATAGCTGATCTTGATGAGTCAAGATCAGCAGTTCTTAACTCAGTTGGAAATTCTGGAAACCTTTAAGTAAACAAGCAAAGTAATAAAGCAGGAAGTAAGTGGACAAAGATTTTGGTTCACACTATGAATAAGTGCTACATCAACTACCAAAGTGGTCAGTTTTGGATTTGAAAATGTGCACAATTTTTTTCCACTAAAATAATCACAAGGATCATTAATGGATCGTGTACAAAAAGATTTTAACCAAGTGTTTATGGGAGAATTGATATCTACAAAGATATAATTCTCGTGTGCTTTGAATGCTAAGGATTCCAATCAATGAAGAGCAATAAAGACTATGCATCTAAGTTTGGTGCTCTTCAAAGAATGTTTGACAGAATGAGTTTTTAAGCTTTGAATGCACTAGCTGTGTTGAAGATGAAGAATTTAGAGTTGTAGTTGTTAAGGTATCTTCAATGCTTCAATGGAGTCTTCAATTTATACTCAGGGGAGTTCTTGGAGCCGTTGGAGATCTTCAACTTGAATTTGATTTGAATTAGGTGCATTTAATGCAGAAAAGATGTGCATTAAATACCCTATGTCTTGCTGTCAAATTTCCAGAAGAGCTTCTGTATTGTCCAACTGGTCTCAATCCTTTTTCTGCAGGATTACCAAAAATAGGTAGGCAAGTACTGCATGTAGGATGTCCTTCTCTGAGATGTATGCCTAAAATGGAATGAATCATTAAATGATACTTGCTGGTTATCATTATGTCAAAGTCAACGAGGGACTTTGCTGATAACTTAAGGCATATCATTAGACAAAGCTTGATCAGACGATCTATATATCTTTAGCATTATTGATGAAGCTTGGCTAGAACGAGCTTGGCTGATTACTTGATAGACATGGCTGATATGAAGATGGCTGATATAAACATGTCCGATATACAAAAGGGCCATCTTCTGAAGACTAGGCTAAGTACAAAAAGTAATCCTAAGCTATTACAAGCAGTTGTCTAAGTACAAGTTGCCACTCTAACAGACACGCAAACCCATTAGTCACCTTGACTTAGACTTAGGTTATAGATTGTAACACCTGCACTATTTGCATCATTCGCATTCATTCTATATTTGTGCCTCTTACATTGACATCGTCATTTCATGTGCATAAATCATTCAAATGTACTTGCAATTGAGTTTGTTGTACACTTTTCAAGTGTACGAATATGTGTTAGAAATTTCATGGTTATTTGCATTTGATTTGATGTGCATCTAAAGCTTCATTTTATGTGGTTTGAAATGTGTTGTGGATATGTTTTGAACTTGGTTTGAGTTTGGTATCATCATTGGGTGACTTGGTAATGTTGTAGAATCACTTTGGACTGATTTTGGAGATTTTTGGCCTAAACCAGACACTATGCAGCCGTACAAGGCCAAGGCTCAACATTCTAGACTTCATGCGGCTGCATTAGGCGTCCGCATGAGTCCTATACGTGCGCACAATGCTAGCCGCGCACAAACCCTAAAGTCACTGGATTCTATGCGAACGCATGGCGCGCTCGCATAGAAGCTATGCGGCCGCATGGCGCACCAGCATAGCGACGGACTCTGTTCTTTTAATTGACTTTTTGACCATCATCCAAGGGCTGAAAATTGACCACGACCTTTGACCATGTCTTCAGCCTTACTAAGTCCCTCATACACACCTAGAGACTCATTTTACACACACCATTATCATTTTCATCCTTGGCAAGGTTGAGAGAGAGAGAAAGAAGTTTGTGCTAGAGAAATCCTTGTTTCTTGATCAATTGAAGACCAAATCATAATCCAACACTACCATTTTGAAGCTCTTGGCTAGGAGAAGCCATTCACAACCTTGCATGTGACTTTACTTGGGTAGAAACTTCAAGTTGTAAGCTACTAGCCCTTGTTCTTTCTCAATTATGAATTGTTATTCATCTTGGACTTGTTATTTGATGATATATGTTAGAAATCATCAATTTTGGGTATGTTTGACTTTGTTGACCTTTTGAATTCGTGGTTGACTTTTTGGATGTGTTTGGAGACTCATGTTTACATGTTAGAAATGTGAAATATGGTTAGTAATTGTTAAGTTTACGGTATGATTAATTCACGTAAACTCGAACTCATTAGAAACCAAAAATGACTCTAACGGAGTTTGTTAGGATTTTATAATTGATGAGACCTCGTGTTGGATTTGGGAATTCTTCGATGATTCGAGAGATTCGTTTGGAAATTTGGTTACACCGGTTGTGTGTTTGATATTACGTAAATTGTCGTAATTTTTATAAGTTGGTTATTTGTGGTGTGAGATTATTATAACTTACTTGTGACATTCGTATCATTGTTAATGGTTACCGTTGTGGTGTACTCCCTACTTTGGAGTATGACCTTTTATTTTAAATGTCGAGTAAACATCTACTTGTGCATTTAGTTAAGTCCATGGCATATTTGTTGGCGGTGTATTGACGCTCGATTATTGCGGGAGCTGGGGCTACGTAATAGTCGAAGGCCAATACATCGGGCCTCGCCCTACCGTTGGCCACGGTAGGGGTATAGCGCCATTTGTTGTACGGAATAAACGCAACCATGGTAAGCTATATCCGTGGTTGATTCTTGGGTTGTAGGAACCGAGATCACCCGTCGACGTGAATACAGAAGATGGTTCACAATGTGTTATGTTATTTGGTTTTCTCGTTCGAGCACGTCAACAACAGCTCTACTTTTGGTATTATATTAGTTGGTTGGTTGGAAGTATTGGTTTGGTCGGAGGTGTACCTCGACACCGTATCCTTTGTAACCTGTTTACTTATAGCTCTTATGTGCTTCCTATATGAACGAATGTTGGTCATGGTTTCCAACCGGTATGGGACGGTTGGCGATCGTCGAGCCTCTCGTGTAGTATGGGGTTGTTTGGCTATGTACAACACTTGTTACTTCTGTTTTGAATTGAAATGGTTTCGTTATGACATGAGTACTTGTTATATTTACTGTCTTTCATCTAGCATGCCATATTTTTGCATTAGTAGCTTATTGAGTTTCGACTCACCCTGTTTCGTGTTTATTTGTTTTCCTTAGATCAAGGGCCGGCGAGGAATCCCTAGTCGATCGAGTTCAGTTCCTGTTGGACGACTTCTTTTGGTAGTGCACCTTGTGCCTAGTATTTTCTTTTGGTGAGGCCGAGGGTGTACTTGTTATTTAAACAATGTATTTGTTGGGTAGTAGTCTCGACTGTTATTTGATATATTCTTTTGTTGTGCCGGCATGGTTGCCATGCTGTTGTATATATATTTGTTAACTTTAAATTCCGCGGACTCTGATATGGTTTATACATGTACCGAGCCTGTTTGCTCGAGTTTGTTGTTGCTAGCTAACGTGTTGTTTCTTCGGCTTGTTTCGCCGTTGAGGTTTAATATTGATTCAAAGATCTTGTTGTTTTAAAGAAAACTTGCACGTGCATTACAGGGTTTTCTCATGACTTTGCATTCTTTTTAAAAGGGAAATTTTGAGATGCTACTTTTGTGTTTCTCCGTTTTCTCGTGGTCCGAACGGGACTCCACATCGGATCTCGGGTCGGGTCGCGACAGTTGGTATCAGAGCATAAGTTAGCTAGCCGGGAGAGAATCTTTGGCTTAGGAGGGTTGGTTGTGTGTTTAAGTCGTTAACGTCGAGTGTTTATTGCAGGTGTTTAATCATGGTTGAGACTAGACATGGTGCTAGTACGGAGGAAGGTGGCTCCAGTGGAACCGGGATTACTTCAGCTGAGCAGGGTAATACTCCACCACCTATACAGCCTAGAGTTCAACCTACGGGACAGCCGGATGTACAGCCTAAGATACCGGTTAACCAGAATGAGGGGATTGTGAATATGATGCAGGGATTCATGCAGTCGATGATGGAAATGAATAGACAAAATATAGAGTTACAACAACAGGCCATGGCAGGTTTGGGACAGGCAGGAGGTCACAGGATGGCCCAACCAGCTGGGGGCAATGGGGACTATGATCGGAGGTTAGGGAGATTCCTGAAGATGAAACCACGGAGCTATGACGGGAAGCCTGATCCAATGAAGGCGGAAAGGTGGATAGCGTCGATCGAGAAAAATTTGCAGCAATTGACTGTACCGACGGTGATAAGATCAAGTTTGCAGCTTTTAAGTTAGAAGACGCCGCTGAACATTGGTGGCGGGTACTTGAAGCGAGTTGGGTGCAAGAAGGTGTGGATCGAACTTGGGAACTCTTCTTGCGACAGTTCAGAAACCATTTTGTTCCTGATGTGGTACAGGCAAAGAAGGAGGTAGAGTTTCTTAGCCTTGAGCAGGGAACGTTATCAGTGGGTCAGTATTCTGCTAGGTTCACAGCATTGGCACGGTATTGTTCACACTTGATTCTGACGGAGGAAAAGAAAGTTTATCGATTTGTGAAGGGTTTGAGAACGGAGTACCGGAAGCAACTTCTACCGCTTGATCTGCCAAGCTACCAAAGCGCAGTGGATAAAGCTTATAAGATTGAACATGACATAGAGGAGCATCGGAGTAAGCCAAGTAACACAGTTGGGAATCAGTAGTCTTCGCAGCAAAACTGGAAGAGACAGAATACAAGTGGGACTTCTAACAAGGGAAAGAATGTGAATCGTCAGGCAGGCCAAACGTGGCAGTAATCGGGAGGCCAAGGACAGGGTGAATCGAGGTTTGTTTGTAACTTTTGCAAGAAGTCAGGGCACACTGAAGAGAGGTGTTGGATGAAACAAGGAAGATGCTTGTTATGTGGTGATGACAAACATTTCCAAAAGGACTGTCCGAGGAATAGAGGGTTACCTCAAGGTAGTGCACAACAGAACACGGGGGTAAAAAGGAACAACGACGGTCGACCGATGGTCCAGGGTCGAGTGTTCGCTTTAGATCAGAGGGGTGTTCCTGATGCTCCCAATGTTATAGGAGGTACATTGTTTGTCTCGAGAGAGCGAGCCCGAGTACTTATAGATCCAGGGTCATCACATTCCTACATTGCATCTCACTTTGCATGCCATTTGCATTCCATGCCTGAATTATTGTCTTATGTGTTAGAGGTGTCTACTCTGATGGGAGAGTGCCTAGTTGCTTCTGATGTTCATCGTGCATGTGAAGTCGTTATTGATGGCCATGTTTTGCTTGCGAATTTGGTAGTTCTGCCCATCCGTGATTTTGATGTCATTTTGGGTATGGATTGGTTGCACACTCATCATGCCATAGTTGATTGTCGTAAGAAAGTTGTTACATTTGAATTGCCTAATATGCCTTCGTTTATGTTTGAGGGTGATAAATGCATTAGTGGTATTCATATGATTTTGGCTTTTAAGGCTCGAAAATTATTATCACATGGGTGTACAGGGTATTTGCCATGTATGGTTGATAAATCGAAGAAAGTTGTTGTGTTTGAGGATGTTCCAATTATACGTGAGTTTCCGGATGTATTTTCATCTGAATATGATTTTCCTCCGGATAGGGAGTTGGAGTGTTGTGTTGAATTATTGCCAGGTACCGCTCTATTGTCGAAGGCACCGTATCGTATGGCACCGGCAGAATTGAAAGAGTTAAAGGTACAGTTGGAAGAATTGTTGAATCGGGGTTTTATTAGGCCGAGTGTATCGCCGTGGGGTGCACCGGTATTGTTTATAAGGAAGAAAGATGGTTGATTACAGGGAGTTAAATCAGGTAACCATTAAAAACAAATATCCTCTTCCACACATTGATGATCTATTTGACCAATTACAGGGCTTCGTTGTGTACTCCAAATTTGATCTCAGAAGTGGTTACCATCAACTGAAGGTTAGGGCGGAAGATATACCGAAGACGGCATTCCGGACTCGATACGGGCACTTCGAGTTTGTGGTGATGCCATTTGGGTTGACGAATGCACCAGCTGTGTTTATAGATCTAATGAATAGAATTTTCTTGCCTTATCTGGATTGTTTTGTGGTGGTATTCATCGATGATATTCTTGTGTACTCGAAATCTCGGGAGGAGCACGAGAAACATTTGAGGTTGGTATTGTCGGTATTGAGGGAAAAGAAGTTGTATGCGAAGTTTAGTAAGTGTGCATTTTGGCTCGAGGAGATCTCTTTTCTAGGCCATGTTGTTTCGGGTAATGGTATTTCGGTGGATCCAATTAAGATAGAGGCAGTGGTGAATTGGAAAAGACCCGAGTCGGTAACGGAGATTCGAAGCTTCTTGGGTTTGGCGGGTTATTATCGGAGGTTCATTAAAGGGTTTTCTAAAATTGCAACTCCGATGACGAACTTGACATAAAAGAATAAACCCTTTGTATGGGATGACAAATGTGAGGCGAGTTTCCAAGAGCTGAAAAGGAGGTTGACCACAGCTCCGATCTTAGCACTACCGAACGGACAGGATGGGTTAGTGATATACAGTGATGCTTCGAAAGAGGGTTTGGGTTGTGTTTTAAGGCAGAATAGGAGAGTGATTGTGTATGCTTCTCGGAAGTTGACTCCATTTAAACAGAATTATCCAACCCACGACCTTGAGTTAGCTGCGATCATCTTTGCCCTACACAAGTGGAAACATTAACTTTACGGAGCCAAGTTCGAAGTGTTCACCGACCACAAGAGCCTCAAGTACATATTTTCTCAAAAAAAAAGTTGAACAATAGACAGCGGAGATGGATGGAACAGCTTAAGGATCACGATTGTACTATCTTGTATCATCTAGGGAAAGCTAACGTGGTAGCGGATGCACTTAGCCGAAAGGCGTACATGTCTTGCTTGATGACTCGTGAATGGAAAATGCTTGAGGATGTTCGAGATTGGGGTCCATGTAGATTGAGACAGGGGGTAATTTTTGCTAACCTTCGGGCTACGTCAGTATTGATCCGAAGGATTAAAGAAACACAAGAGGACGACCCGGAATTGAAGACATTGATTGATGGGCTGAATGAAGGAAAGACAATAGATTTTGCGAAGAACAGTGAAGGTGTCCTTGTGTTTCGAAACAGAGTTTGTGTACCGGCGATTGATGAGGTTAAAAGGCAAGTATTAGAAGAGGCTCACAAGTCCAGATACACGATTCATCCTGGGAGTACTAAGATATATCAAGACTTGAAGAAGAACTTTTGGTGGAGTGGTATGAAGAGAGAGGTGGCCGAGTTTGTATCAAAGTGCTTGACTTGTCAAAGAATAAAAGCGGAACATCAACGACCGGCAGGATTGTTACAACCATTGGAGATTTTGAAATGGAAATGGGAGAATATAGCGATGGATTTTGTGACAGGTTTGCCATGGACTCGTAGAGGTCATGATGCGGTTTGGGTTATTATTGACAGGTTGACGAAGTCGGCATATTTCCTTCCTATTGCGATGACTTACCCGATGGATAAACTTGCTACCTTGTACATACAGGAGATTGTGAGGTTACATGGGGTGCCAGTTAGCATAGTGTCGGATCGAGATCCACGGTTCACTTCGCGATTTTGGCAATCACTTCAAAATGCTTTGGGTACGAAGTTAACTCTTAGCACGACATTTCATCCACAGACAGACGGACAATCCGAGAGGACCATACAGATACTTGAGGACATGTTGCAAGCTTGTTCGATGGATTTCAAAGGGATTTGGGATTCACATATACCATTGATAGAGTTTGCGTACAACAACAACAACCAATCGACTATTGAGATGGCTCCTTATGAAGCTCTATATGGAAGAAAGTGTCGTTCTCCAATTTGTTGGGATGAAGTCGGCGAAGCAAAGTTATGGGGTCCTGACATGGTTCACGAATCAGTTGAGAGTGTGAAGCTTATCCGGGAAAGGTTGAAAACAGCTCAGAGTCAACAAAAGAGCTATGCGGATCATCGATGAAGGGATCTTGAATTCGAGGTAGGTGATCATGTGTTTTTGAAGGTTTCACCACGAATTGAGGTCAAGAGGTTTGGTAAGAAAGGGAAATTGACTCCAAGGTTCATTGGTCCGTTTGAGATTTTGGAAAGGGTTGGAAAGTTGGCCTATAGACTTGCCCTACCACCGTCGATGTCGGGCGTTCATGCGGTGTTCCATGTGTCTATGTTGAGAAAGTACTTATCGGATGCATTGCATATATTGGAGTATGAGCCGGTAGACTTGACACCCGATCTTTCCTATGTTGAGCAACCCGTGAGAATACTCGACACAAAAGAACAAGTGTTGAGGTCGAAGTCTATTCCCCTTGTGAAAGTCTTGTGGAGAAGTCATAACATCGAGGAGGCCACTTGGGAATTAGAACAGGAGATGCGTGAAAAGTACCCTTCCTTATTTGTTGAGTTTGGTAAGTAAATTCGCGGTCGAATTTAATCTAAGGGGGGTGAGGATGTAACACCCGCACTATTTGCATCATTCGCATTCATTCTATATTTGTGCCTCTTACATTGACATCGTCATTTCATGTGCATAAATCATTCAAATGTACTTGTAATTGAGTTTGTTGTACACTTTTCAAGTGTACGAATATGTGTTAGAAGTTTCATGGTTATTTGTATTTGATTTGATGTGCATCTAAAGCTTCATATTATGTGGTTTGGAATGTGTTGTGGATATGTTTTGAACTTGGTTTGAGTTTGGTATCATCATTGGGTGACTTGGTAATGTTGTAGAATCACTTTGGATTAATTTTGGAGATTTTTGGCCTAAACCAGACACTATGCAGCCGCACAAGGCCAAGGCTCAATATTCTGGACTTCATGCGGCCGCATTAGGCGTCCGCATGAGTCTTATGCGTGCGCACAATGCTAGCCGCGCACAAACCCTAAAGTCACTGGATTCTATGTGGACGCATGGCGCGCTCGCATAGAAGCTATGCGGCCGCATGGCGCACCCGCATAGCGACGGACTCTGTTCTTTTAATTGACTTTTTGACCATCATCCAAGGGCTGAAAATTGACCACGACCTTTGACCATGTCTTCAGCCTTACTAAGTCCCTCATACACACCTAGAGACTCATTTTACACACACCATTATCATTTTCATCCTTGGCAAGGTTGAGAGAGAGAGAAAGAAGTTTGTGCTAGAGAAATCCTTGTTTCTTGATCAATTGAAGACCAAATCACAATCCAACACTACCATTTTGAAGCTCTTGGCTAGGAGAAGCCATTCACAACCTTGCATGTGACTTTACTTGGGTTGAAACTTCAAGTTGTAAGCTACTAGCCCTTGTTCTTTCTCAATTATGAATTGTTATTCATCTTGGACTTGTTATTTGATGACATATGTTAGAAATCATCAATTTTGGGTATGTTTGACTTTGTTGACCTTTTGAATTCGTGGTTGACTTTTTTGGATGTGTTTGGCGACTCATGTTTACATGTTAGAAATGTGAAATATGGTTAGTAATTGTTAAGTTTACGGTATGATTAATTCGCGTAAACTCGAACTCATTAGAAACCAAAAATGACTCTAACGGAGTTCGTTAGGATTTCATAATTGATGAGACCTCGTGTTGGATTTGGGAATTCTTCGATGATTCGAGAGATTCGTTTGGAAATTTGGTTACACCGGTTGTGTGTTTGATATTACGTAAATTGTCGTAATTTTTATAAGTTGGTTATTTGTGGTGTGAGATTATTATAACTCACTTGTGACATTCGTATCATTGTTAATGGTTACCGTTGTGGTGTACTCCCTACTTTGGAGTATGACCTTTTATTTTAAATGTCGAGTAAACATCTACTTGTGCATTTAGTTAAGTCCATGGCATATTTGTTGGCGGTGTATTGACGCTCGATTATTGCGGGAGCTGGGGCTACGTAATAGTCGAAGGCCAATACATCGGGCCTCGCCCTACCGTTGGCCACGGTAGGGGTATAGCGCCATTTGTTGTACGAAATAAACGCAACCATGGTAAGCTATATCCGTGGTTGATTCTTGGGTTGTAGGAACCGAGATCACCCGTCGATGTGAATACAGAAGATGGTTCACAATGTGTTATGTTATTTGGTTTTCTCGTTCGAGCACGTCAACAACAACTCTACTTTTGGTATTATATTAGTTGGTTGGTTGGAAGTATTGGTTTGGTCGGAGGTGTACCTCGACACCGTATCCTTTGTAACCTGTTTACTTATAGTCGATCGAGTTCAGTTCCTGTTGGACGACTTCTTTTGGTAGTGCACCTTGTGCCTAGTATTTTCTTTTGGTGAGGCCGAGGGTGTACTTGTTATTTAAACAATGTATTTGTTGGGTAGTAGTCTCGACTATTATTTGATATATTCTTTTGTTGTGCCGGCATGGTTGCCGTGCTGTTGTATATATATTTGTTAACTTTAAATTCCGCGGACTCTGATATGGTTTATACATGTACCGAGCCTGTTTGCTCGAGTTTGTTGTTGCTAGCTAACGTGTTGTTTCTCCGGCTTGTTTCGCCGTTGAGGTTTAATATTGATTCAAAGATCTTGTTGTTTTAAAGAAAACTTGCACGTGCATTACAGGGTTTTCTCATGACTTTGCATTCTTTTTAAAAGGGAAATTTTGAGATGCTACTTTTGTGTTTCTTCGTTTTCTCGTGGTCCGAACGGGACTCCACATCGGATCTCGGGTCGGGTCGCGACATAGATACAAGCAAATCTATACAAAATACAACAACACGTAATGAGATAGAAGATTTTAAGTCACTTGGGATTCAAATCTTCTATCCCACCCCCCTGTCGCACTCACTATCTCATTGAATCTAAGCCCTATACGTGTTCTTACATGTCCTTGTAAAAAGAAGGACCGATATAGTAATAAGGACACGTATAGGGCTAAGATTCAATGGGACAATGAATGTGATAGGTAGTGAGATAGAAGATTTTAAGCCACTTGGGATTCCAATCTTTTATCTCACCCCTGATCACACTCTCAGTCCCATTGAATCTAAGCCCTACACGTGTTCTTACATGTCCTTGTAAAAGAAGGCCCGGTATAATAACAAGAATACGTGTAGGGCTAAGATTAAATGGGACAAGGAATGCAACAAGTATTGAGATACAAGATTTTAAGCCACTTGGAATTCAAATATTCTATTCCACCCCCTATCATACTCTGTCTCATTGAATCTAAGCCCTACACATGTTCTTACATGTCCTTGTAAAAAGAAGGCCCGGTATAATAACAAGGACACGTGTAGGCCTAAGATTCAATGGGACAAGAAATGTGACATGTAGTGAGATACAAGATTTTAAGCCCTACACTTGGGACATGTACCTCTATGTCTAAATTATCGGAAAATATATAAATTCTCATAATAATAAGTTACTTATTCTGTCAAGACGTCAACTGAAAATATGTTTGAAATATCCAAAAAAATATTTGAACTATTTTTATTTCATACTACGAATACATCCACCTAAAATTGGACATGAAGCAAATGACTTGAATATGTAAGCAATTTAAGACAATGGTCTAAAACTACTATATAAGTTGGATAATATGTACTGAATAATTTCTCGGTGGTAGCTTTAAAAAGTTTTAAAATTTAACATAAATTAGAACATGTATCCCATCGATGAGGAAATAAAACAATACCACAATCTAATGATGTAAAAGGAAATACATAGTGATTCTCTCTAACTATAAGAATTATTTAACATTTTATAGGGGTAATTCACCGTTTGACATATAACAAAAAGACCTCTAATAGGACCAACTTCACTCTTTAAAGCCGTTAAACCATCTTGAACACACAAATTTAAAATATGACATATGCATCTAACATGAAAAAAATTTATCACCAACTGATGGTTGACAAATTCTAATAAGTGATGGTAAACTAGCATTATTAGCACTAGCATTGTCTAATGATATTAAAATTATTTTACTAACTAATTAATAATCCTATAGAATTGAATGAATTTTATGAGAAATATTTGCACCGGTACGATCAACATCAAACTCCCTATATGCAATTAATCATTTTTTGTAATGTCAATGTATCATCAATGCAATGACATGTAATTCACATGTAATGGTTTTTTTTGCCAATGATCACCCCAAACATCAAAACTAATTGAAACTTTTTTTTTGATAAATTAGCAAATAAATTAATTATAACCAATTTTTATTCGCCTACCACTTTTGCAAGATCACGAGTAAGTGTTGAGTGAAACTTTTTTAGCAAATGTGTTAAATTGAGTAGAATCTTGATACCATCATCATTTGCAAAATTAAAAGGAAGTCCTTTAACTCTAATATATTTTTCTAACTTTTTTCAATGCGTATCATTGGTATATATGAATAAGTTAGAACCTGTACCTCTACCTTGTAAAGATCCCGTAAATCCTTGTAATTGTGTTTGAGATTGATCGCTTCCAATTTTGTCAGGATGCTTTGTTCTTAATTAAGTGGTTATTGAACATCGTGTATCCACCTCTGACTCCAAAAGTTGTATGAATGGTCACAATATTTATAAATTACTTACAATTTTTCCTTGATGCTTATTCCTTCACCGTCACTTTTTTAAAGTGCACTATCAAAAAATGAGATCTTAGCGTTGGAGCAGATTGTCATTGACCTCCTCTTGTACTTTGAGTTTGAATCTCTTGAGTTTGGTGTTGTTCTTCTTTGGCGGTGGCACTGAGGGTGGGGCCCGTCGGAGCAAATCCCGGCGTTATATCATCTTCTTCTTTAATTTCAAAAGATCGTTGTGTCTCGAGACTTATGCTAATCTCCATCATCTTGAAGGTTGAAGAGAGGAACTCATCGTGGTGGTTGTAGCTCGGGCATCGTTGCCATGCCCTTGCTTTTGTTGGATCGGTGGGAAGAACTTGTCATTTCTTTTGAAAAGAAAAAATGAAATGTAGTATATGTTGATGTATGCCTTAGAAGCAAATCTGTTTTACAATGTATCATTAATTAGTTATAAAGACATTTATTTATCATGTGTTGTTTAATCTATTATTTATATTAACGCATAATAAAGCTCTTATAATAAATATGTTATTCTTAAATATCCCTGGTCAAGTATTATTATTATTAAGGACATTAATAATGCATTGATACTAGTATACGTTGAGACTCATATAGTTGATATTAGTCTATACATAGGTGCGTGTTAAGTGTAACGACGTATTGACCTGCAATAAGAATGATGCGTGTATCGTTACATGAGTGTCAGAAGCGATTCTCATAGTGACTATTTTGTTCATTGTCCTTTGACTAGAAGTCGTTATATACCCTTGATAAGGAGTCGTATACTTTGAAACCGATTGTAATACCCCCATCCCACGTCCGTTAGATGTGGAAAATTTGTGTGTCTTATAAAACATCTTCAATGAACTTTTGGGTGGGCTTTTGGTAGGCCTAGTTGACCCAGGTGCTTAGTGGGCTGGTGCGTGGATCATGTGTGGCGGATCGAGCTTCAGGTTCAAGGCATGCGTGGCGAATCGGGCTTTGGACTCGAGCTATTACAAATGGTATCAAAGCAGGTCCCAACTAAAAAATGTGTTAAGCACATTGCCCAGGGTACCGATCCTTTGGACTTGACGGAGACGTTAAAGGATTTAAGTAAGGGGGATTGTAATATCCCCAACCCACATCTGTTAGATGTGGGGCTTATATGTGCCTTATAAGTGGCCACCCACAACCACTAGACATCAATATCATTCATGGACTTTTGGGTAGGCTTGTAGTAGACCTAGTTAACCTTGGTGCTTAGTGGCCAGTGCGTGGCGAATGAGACTTTGGGCTCGAGTCATTACAAATGGTAGAAGAGTGGGTCCCGAACAAAAATGTGTTTAACACATTGCTAGTGGTGCTGATCCTTTCCAGGTCTTGAGTGGGGGAGATTGTAATTCCTCCATCCCACATCAGTTAGATGTGGGAAATTTGTGTGTCTTATAAGTGGCCACCCATTACTATTATGCACCAACATCTTCGGGAAATTATATAGCCTAACTTATTCTAAAACAATTTATATGGCCTCTTTTTATTTGAAAATCCTTAAATACCCTTTGTTTTTAACGACCCGTAGTCATTCGAACGACTTACATAGTCGTTTGACGAATGAAGCACACAAAACAACTCAAGGGTCGTTCAAAACGACTCATCTAGTGAGTCGTTTAGTGACTCAAGGGTCGTTCAAAACGACTCATCTAGTGAGTCGTTTAGTGACTCAAGGGTCGTTCAAAACGACTCAAGTAACTCACTGAGTCGATCACTGAAACACTTAACTAGGGTTTGAGAAAGAGATGAATAGGGAGAGAGAGAGAGAGAGAGAGAGAGAGAGAGAGAGAGAGAGAGAGAGAGAGAGAGAGAGAGATGTACCTGCAATGGAAAAGGCGCTGCTGCAATAAAGGTGGCGGAAGAGAGGGCACTGCTATGAAGATGAGGCTGAGATGGAGGCATGTGATGACGGAGGAGTGGAAGAGGGAGGCGGAGAAGGAAAAGGAAGGCGCAAAAGGAAGAATGTGTACACTAGCGGTGGAGGGCACTAGGTTTTGAAAATTAATTATCATATGGCCTTTTGAAAAGGGTATATTAGGGAGTTTGTATTGCTTTATTGGTCAAAAGTCATGTAACATAACTTGTAGAAGCCGTTTGGTAGTTAGAACCAATGCCGTATAAGATTAATAAGTCGAATAGTCTAATATTTGGTACGCAATAAGGGATGAGAACTAATAGCACAAGTTATCTCCTTATTTCTTCACTAATAATACCAAGTAATATTTTAATTCCAAAATTATTTCTAACTTATAAATGAAGATTAATAGCGAGGCTCCCAATATCACCAGAATTAATAATACAGTGTATCCCTTCCCATCGTCCAAACAAGCCGCTCTTAAATCCATACTTGTTATATATCTCCTTCACCTTTCCATAGGCCCAATTCAAATGCTTCCCCCTTCTCTTATTTTTTCCAAACCCTAAACTCCAATCCAAACCTTTCACGAAACTTCGCGATGCCATCGACGTCGAAATCGAATAGGCGACGGCCAAAAATTGCCGCGATTCCAAAACCAAAGCAGCGATGGCAGGTCAAGCAACCCAAACGGAACTGGCTGGAACTTCCTTCCGATGTCACGGCCAACATTCTTCAGAGGCTTGGCGCAATTGACATAATCGAGAACGCACAGAAAGTCTGTACCACATGGCGAAGGATTTGCAAAGACCCGGCAATGTGGAGGGTAATTGATATGCAGAATTTGGGGGATTTACATGATATGCCCTACGATCTCGAAAAGATGTGTATGCATGCTGTTGATCGAAGTGAAGGCCAGTTGATCGATATCAATATCGAGTATTTTGGAACTATTGAGCTGCTCCACTATATCGCCAATCGGTATAATTTATCTTCCAAACTGAATCGAATTTTACTTTGGTATACTATAATTTTTATGTAATTCATAGTATTATTAATTTTGAATTCTACACCTAAAAAAAATTCGGAATTCGAAATAGAATGGAAACTAAAAGCTGTTTACATGGGTTCTGTTCACTTTGCTCCATGTTTCAATTTAAATAGTTCGGACATTGCCATTTGTCAATGTTAAGAGGGTTGTATGGACCCCACTACGTTCTGTTAATAGTAGGATAGATTAAACAAATGTGGGATTTTATGTCTCTATGCAGTCATTGATGATAAAGATTGGTATAGTTTCGTGCTTATCCATGTAGAGTATCTGGTGGCGCTAAGTTTGTTTTTCTTTGACCTGTATTCCATTTTTGGTAAAGATAGACAATGTAGAAAACGAAAAGATTGTTTCTGGCCTTTGATTACAGAGATATGGTCTGTAATTGACAAAACTTTGTTAAAGTTATGTTTGTTTGGCAGTTCCAAGTGGGTTTTGGAAGAAATCTTGCAACTTTATGGTACATGTAGCATCTGTTTGGGTGCGTTTTGTTGGATAGTGCCATAGTTGTGTCCAAGAAGTCTATTTGTAGTCAGAAAATGAATTAGCCTCATTGATTTAGTTGGTTCTTTGGCACTGATGGTAACTCTTTGTGGAACATGTGACGTGTGACTGAGGTCTGGAAAGAGTTTGTGAAGCACCTTGTTTTCCGTAGAAATCTAGCACCTTCCTGGCATCTTTGTCATTTCCTGTGCTTGTTAATTTTTTCTGAAACACTTTTTTTGTGACTGAAGACTGGAAAATTAGAGAAATGAATGGAAAAAGTTTTTGGTTAAATGGATTGTTCTTGATTTTATGTTTTCTTTTTTCTTTGATCCGAAAGTTATGCAAGTTTTCAGGAAGTGATGTATCTATCTTGAATTTTGGTGTTACATTGAAGTTCATGTCAAGTCTGTTAGAGTATGGCTAGGTAATACATCCTTGTTTAAGTTGGTCCAAATAAATCATTTTCTAGTAACAGGACCTTTATTCTCCCCTATGACTGATAGTAATTTAAGCTTCTTTCTCTCTTTCGCCACAGACTTTCTGAAAAGTACGTAACGATCTATCCGAAATGGTTCACAGATTACAGTTGTTTGCTACACTACTCGGTTCGTTTCACTATCTCTCCCAGTAGGTATTATCAAATATCATACTCCCTTTCTCCCAAAAGTAATTTTGATGGAGGGCAGTAGGTAATGTATTGGGACTTTGCAGATAGTTTGTTGCTTAGGTTAGGGTAGAGAATTGGTGAGGGTTGAGGCTCAATTTGGAGGAAATGATTGTTCTTATTAAATTAGAGTTCCAGAGTTTAGAAGAGGACGTCTTATCAGATTGTAGAGTAAATTGTCATAGTTTATAGGGAATATAGAGGGATTCATGAGTGCCATAAACACGAAAAGATGGCAAGGATCACACAATCCAAAACATTGCTCTTTCCCCTTACCAAAACCTCATTGTTTCTGGACCAATAAATCCTCCACTGTATGTCGGCTGTTGCAAGATTCACCATCCACTACAAACAGACGACCCCCACAAAAGCCAAGCCACATTATACTGGAGAAAAAGGTGCAAGTGCACGTCTCACTAGCTTGCATGCATGTAAATAACACAAATATCTGGACTCAGCCCTGTTTTGGGCTGCCTCTTTTGCCTGCAATTGTTTGTATTGAGCTTACCATGAATTAGAGACCAAATGAAAGCTCTTAACTTTGAAAGGGATCTTAGCCTTCCAAATGAAGCCAGAGAAGAGTGAAAAGCAATGGAACATTGGACCGACACAAGAAAGCATAAAGAGACTGACTACTAAAGTGACCCAATGGATTAAGACTCCAAATGTGCGTATCAGCAATATCCTCAGATGCAGTGGCCAAGCCATATGTGGTTACTTAGGCCTTTTGAAGCCCAAGAACTCTAGGGGTGAGGCCTAGGTTTCTCTCTCTCTCTCTCTCTCTCTCTCTCATGTCACCTAGTCTGTCCTTTATTTTTCATTTCCCTTCTGTCCAACAAATTGGATTTTGTTTAATTCTCCTAAACCCTATAATTAGAATCAGCAGACCATCCTAATCATAATCCCATTTCCAGTTCTCCCTGCGCTGTAGATAGCCCAGGAATTTTCGTCCTATACCATAATGTTTAGACCTTAACTGATTTCTGTTTAGAAAACTAAGTGAAGGAATGGAGTACTTCCTCTCTTCTACTCAAATGACCTTTCTTTTGTTTTCCGATGTTCCTTTCAAATTAAGCTTGGAATTCCCATGATGTTCTGACTTTTTAAAAATATCTTGTTATCCTAGAACGAACGTAAACTACTTCAACTGAATGAAAAAGAATGGATAGACAATGTGTTGATAAGTCAAGAGATCATGTTGGATCTTTTCTTCGATTCAAAAACAATTACTCCTTAGAAGTAACTATGTGCTACTTACCTTTACCCAGCGGGTGGGACATAGAAATTTTGGAAAGAGCCAGAAATAGAGAAAGTGTAATTAGACGCAAATCTCCTTGTTGGTTTGTGTGAAATTTCTCGGGAGTCGGGACTACTTGACATTTCTTTGTCTCTGAACAGGGCGAAATTGGCTTTCATAAATGATATAAGCAAGCTAGGTATAAGAAATATTTTTCTTAAAGTAATAGTTACTCCGGCTACGGTACAACTCAAAAGTGCGTCTATAGCTATAGTCGGTGTATCACTCCTTTCATTGTGATCAACACCACTATGCATTATAGCAAGAAGGTGGCCAAGGAAGGAAGCTCAACTACTTGTAATCTACACAAGGAAGCTTTGGATTTGAATAACTGCTTCTAGGAACCCTGGTGCTGCTTCGGGTGAGTTGGGACTTGTCTGGAGAAGATATTCATAAGGGAGAGGGTGGAGAGTAACGGCAGCCCACTGGTGTTAAAAATGTCATTGTTGGGGGACAGAATTGTGATGTAGTTTGTTTGAGCGCTCGCGTGGGAAGGGTTGGGGGGGGGGTGCGCAAGTTTCTGTTCAGGACAAGCAGAATTCATTTCTTAAATTTCGATGATATCTGGGTGGTCATAGATTGCTAGTTCTTTATTTCTCATTTCCTTGTTTCGTAAGATAAGATATGAAACTTGCTTATTGAGACACCCATGCGGAGGTGTATTTTTTGTATTTGCATCATGCAATACTATTGCTTCTCACATGATATGGTAACCGTATTGCACTTTTCAACAGTATTGTGCTATACATACAATAACTCTTTTTTGTTTGCATGAAAAGAACGAATATTTGAACCTTCTTAACTCCTTTTATGACTAAAGTCCAAACAACCTCACAAGATAAATAAACAGAATCTATAAGTGGCCAATTTCCTAACTTTAATAATGATCTGACTAATAATCTGTTTATATTTTTACTTAACTGATTCTCGTAGAAACAACTCGAAAGAAATAGGCATAATTATCAGTTCATTAAACTTCTACACCTATCTGTAAGTATTCAAACATTACCTGCGATACAGAAAATGTTTCTCAATATGTGTCCTAGAAATGGAATTCTGATACACGATATTGCTATCGATTGGTAAGTATGATTTGGCGAATTTGTGTCAGAACACAGAAAATAACCTTGTATGAGTCTTTTTGCTTTGTTGTGTTTTCTACATCATTTTCCACCTTACCTGTCCTCATCCACTCCCCCCCACTTTCTGGAAAAATGTAATTATGTAAATTGAGAAACCAACGTGAGTTTAACACCAGTGTCTATTGTGATGTATCTTGCTTGTGTATGTTTATACACACATATGAATCAAACAGTTCATAGCCTGTCCTATTACTTTATTCCACTCTGTTTGCAGATCAAGTAAGTTGAGACGTCTTCATCTTGCATGTTTATATGGCTCGGTGTATGACGGTTTGAGTGAAGTGTTGAAAAAACTTCCGTTACTCGAGGAACTGACCCTTTGCTTCACACATATCTCAAAAGTAGATATTGAAATTGCTGGGCGTTGTTGCCCTCTGCTAAAGTCGTTGAAAATAAACAAGCAAGGTGATAGATACCGGGACATGGACTCTGATGAGAAGGCGCAGATGGAGTATAATGAGGAAGCTGTAGCTATTGGCAAAAATTTACTTGAGCTGCGCCACCTTCAATTCATTGGCAATAGTATGTCTAATATTGGTTTGCAGGCCATCCTGGATGGTTGTCCTCACCTTGAATCACTTGATCTGCGGCGGTGTCCCAACATCAGGCTTGATGGGGATTTAGGCAAAAGGTGTTCTGAACAGATAAAATATCTGAGGCTTCCTAACGATTCAATGGAAGGCTACAAATTTAACGCTGATATATATGACAGTGGACTATCTGACAATAACCCGTTTGGATTCACGGATCTTGACCTATATTCAGACGATGATGGGTATTATGGATATTCTGACTATGATGACTTCACTACCTATGATGATTTCTTCCAATTTGGGGACCTCAATGACTGGGAGAACTTCAATGCCATGTTCGAAAGATTTTGATCCTGAACGGTGAGGAGAACAGCCACTGTGTGGATGATGCTCATAAATTGCCTTTGCGTTTGCTTCTTTTTGAAGTGTTTTATCTCATGTTTGTACCTTTTAACAATACCTTGCAGGCAGGAGCTGCAGATTGGAACCTTAATGATTTTGGGAAAGTGTAATGTGACCAGCACCCTAACTAATTTTGGGAGAGCACTGTTACATGCACAAGACCTATGTACTAGATGCATTAGGTGGGTGTCCTGTACAAGTACCCCTATATAACCACCTAATGCAGTCATTTTCCTTTTCGATAATAGGGTTTGTTTGGTGCGAGGGAAATGGTTTCCCCCGACCCCCACCCCTCTCCTCAAGGGAAAAATATTGAGTGCAACGGTGATACCACGTCATTGCCAATTGGTATCACCAGGCAATCATAATGCAGCAGCAACAGTGTGGTGTGGAGAACAAGGTTGTTGATTTGACGCAATTTAATTGGATGGTAATACCAATGGCGTGATACCACTGCTGCACCCTCAGAACACATTTCCCAACAATTATGACATGGATGAATGCCCTTGACATTCTTCTTGGCATTTTTATAGGTGTTGCTGCTGTCCGAGAGAACATGTGGGCTAATATTGTTCTGTTCAGAAGATAGCTCAACTGGTGTATTTAAGTGTTGCAGATGCTACTAATAAGTCCTTGCAGAGGGTCAACTTTCTCTTTTAGTTCCAATGAAAACTTAAGGGAAACATCTTTTTGCTCTAAATTACAGTTTTTTGTCACTTGTCTAATTCTGGTTACATGGCATTAAGCCATGTTCATATTTGTGACTGTAGTCTGTTCTACGTGGTTACTTTTGGGAAAGGCACCTAATCATTTATTTGGATCATTTATTTGCTCCAGTTGTGATCCAATGGTTGAACAGTCTTGGATCAACAGCAAGTGCATCACACATCTGTGCTTTCCCTTCTGTTTTTTTGTTTGCAAAAGTGTACATATGTTTGTTCAAAACTAACTGGTTCAAACAAATGGTCCAAAGAAATGGTTTAGTGGCCTTCCCGTTACTTTTAGGTTGAAGTTATCAGTCAAACTTCTGCCGTTAGATTTTTGTCCTTTTAAGTTTCCCAAAACCTCACTTCGGCCCTATATGTTCTAAGAATTTTGCTCGAGCATTATAATCTAACTTTTAGTTTTTTAGTGGTCCTTCTGTCCAATATTCTTAGCTTATCATGTGCTAGTCACATGACTAAGGTTTAAGGTAAGTTATGTAAACTAACAATAATATTATTTGAAAAGGTCTCTTGTAAGACCGGTTTACGGTAGGACGGATTTACTTTTGACTTTAAAAATGTCACTTTGTTTCTTAAATGTTATCAATTTTTTTCCGAAAAGTGTCACTTTGTATTTGAAATGTTATCAATTTCTCCTAAAAAGTGTTACTATTGGCCTATAAAGTGAAACTTTTAAGGCTAAAAGTGACACTTTTAAGGCCAATAGTGACACTTATTAGGAAAAAAGAAGAAGAAATATTTGCAATACAAAGTGACACTTTTAAGGTTAAAAGTTACACTGTATTACCATAAGACGGTCTTATATAAGTTTTTCATCTTACCGTAAGCCAGTTGCATATAAGTTTTTGATATATTATTTTTCCATGATATCATTATGGTATTTAATTACATGTCATGAATTTCTTACTTATGTACAAGAAATTGACATGCACTACTATTATTTGCATAATTAATGGATATGTAACCAACAGTTTTCGTTCCAAGTTGAACACATTTGGTTTTGGAATCGCTACTTTTGCTTGATGCTCCCACACTTTAAAGTATTGAAAACTAGGTGGATGGCATTTCCAACTTAGATGGAATTTTATGCATCTTTTTTACGAGGTATTTTATTTAAAATATAATTAGCAGAAAATAATGCTCCCCCTCCCCTCCCCCATCCCCACAAATTTTGAGGTAAATCCGAACTTACTAACACAGAATTGTCCTTTAACAGCCTCAAATTTTCAACTTCAGACTATACATGTTTCAACAGCCTCATATTTTCTTCTTAGCAAGTACACAGCAATATTGAGTGCAATCATCAAACAAAGTCATAAAATACATTTTACCCCTTCTAGTTTGAACAAGATTTAAATCACATACATTGATGTGAATTAATTCTAGAGGTTCTTGCCATCTTGGCTTCTACAAATACTTCACATTTATATTAGGATCAAATTCAGTATTAGGTGAAAGTATCTTGTTAACTAATTTATGAACAGTATTATGATTAACATGTCCTAATCTTTTATGACAAACATTGGAAGAGAAGACTCGGAGCAAATAAGAAGAAGAAACTTTCGTATTAATATCATTTAGGGGTGCATATGGTTCGGTTTGGTTCGATTTATACCAAAATACAAACTGAACCACCTCCTTTCGGTTTCATTTTTTTCAAACCGAACCGAACCGCCTGAGGCTCGAAACCGAACCGAACCGAGCCATTCGATTTGGTTTGGTTTGGTTTGGTTCAGTTTTATGGTTCAAAGAAATTTATTTTTGATTAATTATTTTTCCAAAACTACTAAAGAGATATTGAAAAAGAAGAAGACAATGTCAATTTTCAAATATTTAAAAAAAAGAAGAAGAAATTTAAGACTAATTTTGTTAAGGTCGAGAGAGATTTTACGATGGTTAAGAGTATATTTTTGTTCTATGAAGTGTGAGAAAGAATCTCAGAGAGGTGAAAGGGAGAGAGTAAGGTGAGAGGGACAATGACAAACTAATAGTGATGTGTAAAATTGCGTTGAGGTAAGAGAAAAAGAGAGAGGTGAGAGAGTGAGATTACCATCTTTACTCTTAGGTTTTTAAAACTTCAGTAAACGGTTCAAAATTTTCAAGACAAATCAAATCAAATAACTATTAGTAATAAGAATAATATTATATATATATACAAGAATACTATATATATATATATATATATATATATATATAATGGTTTGGTTCGGTTTCAACCCTAAAATCACAAATCGACCCGACCCTACCCGACCAGTTTATAAAATTTGTAAACCGTGACCGAACCACCCTAGTCTAAAACCAAACCAAACCGCTCGGTTTGGTTTGGTTTGGTTCGGTTTCGAGGTCCGGCGGTTTAAATTTACACCCCTAATATCATTGTTCGATACGCTATGCTCGGTTTGGTTTGGTTTGGTTCAGTTTCGAGGTTCGGCGGTTTAAATTTACACCCCTAAATTATCATTGTTCGATACACTATTAGGTTTTTTTTTTTAATTACAAATAATCAACATATGATAATACGTATGAGTTTAGATTATTTAAAACTATTTAATGAAAACTTAAACTATTGATTCAACAAATTGCATGCAAAACGAGAAATTATATTTAAAAAAATGGCTGTTGCCTTCAGATTGTTGGAAATGATTTCTAGAGGTACATGCAATTAAGAAATAGATTATGAATCTAAATAGAAATATAATTAAATAAACTCAGATGAAGATAAAATCAATTCGAGCAGATTTATTCAAATCGTATCCTTAAGAAAATTATGTCTCCTCTATTGGTGCTCAAATGCGGTGATTACAGTTGCCTCCCAGGATGGAACGAATTTTCCGTCCTGAAAATTAGCAGCACTACAAACTTTACAGGCTCCGACGAACTTACGTTTGTGTTTTTGCACTCAAAACAGATTGACATCAAGTATCTATTGATTTGCTTTATTTTCGTGTGCTTGATCCACGGCAATGAGACCCATTTTATATCCGATTCAGGGCTATTGGACTCAAAATGACTATTCAATGTGAAGAGTTGTGACGGTTCAAAATGAATAGTCACGTTTGTACAATTAGAGCAGAGACAACTCTTAGTTAAAACTTTTGTTTGTGATAATAAATAGGGTAAAATTCGGGCCGGTAATTGTTTTCAACCGGAAAAGGACACTTTTGGTGCGAAATATCGTCTTTGCCCTTAAGAAATAAGGAACAACACAGCTATTCATCACGATGCACAAAATAATTTTGTGATGTACAAATTTTGTGTATTGCGATGCACAAATTTTTGCGATGCACAAATCAACCACCCAGAAGAAGAAGTGTGAAAAAGGAATGATTTTGTCGAAATCAACCACCCAGAAGAAGAAATCAACAAAGATTCGAGTAATGAGAAGAGGAGAAGAAATTCTACAAGTTTAAAGCCAAAAACAAAAAGGGGAAAACCTAGCTGAAGAAAGAAAGTGTAAATTAATGAATAAATACAAGCATAAAGAGAGAAAGGAAAAGGATGACAATATGGAAGAATTATTAACAAGGGATGGTCTTGAGGAGAGGAGTTCCGACTTCGCGAAGGATCCATGAGATGATCCTAGTGTGGGGAGAAGGCTGTAAATAGTCCATAGATTCGAAGTACTGCAAATTCATTTAATCGTTGGTCGCCATTGTTGACCCAAACCCAAAGTGATGAAGAAGAATGTGAGCTATGTGTGTGCTTTGGAGAGATGAATTGAGTTTCTTGGGAAGTAAAGGGGGTGGTTGTAGTGTTGGAGAGATAAATTAGGATTGAAGATGTAAATTTTACGCACATGACGATGCACAAAATACATTTAAAAGCGTCATATGTTGATATAGGGACATTTTTGGAACAAATAGCCAATTTATCACTTAAAAGTGACTTAAGCAAATGAAAACAAATATAGTGTACTTAAGCGGTTGAACATTCCACAAAAGGTACTGGCCCGCAATTTTTCCTAATAAATAATTTAAGCATTAGGGAGGGGCTAAGCTAATCAACCTAACCTAGCCAAACCCAGGCCGGACTGGGTCGGCAGCAAGCACATGTAGTTCAATCCAAAGCCCATATGCGTCGTCTTCCTTCACAAAACTATTTTGGAATTAATTTCTTCATTCAAATCTCAATAGGTTTAACGTAACACATTCTCTTTGCAACAGAGAATATATTTCATCTTAATCCACTTATGCAACGTGTGGTTCCCATTCATTTTAAGGTCCAAATGTTGATCAATATTATTAAATTCTAAACTCATCTCTAACAAGTTATCCCTCACAAGATTTAGGACAACCTCCTTAACCTCTCTAAAGGATACAAAAAAATGCTCTATCAAAGCCTCGGTAAATACAACTCTACTCAGCATGGTATTAGTCAAGACTCTTCCTCAAAGTTGTACAAGAGCTCTCACCATATGGGCTCTAGGAGACTAGCCATGCTCCACGTTGGGCACTAGCTAATCCTATGGACTCTCAAAGTCATGTCATGAAGGTATTCATCACTAGCTTTTATATAGGCTAATAGTTCATGCTTCAAGAGGAATTATCTTTCCTAATCTTACTAGGAAGGAAAATAATAGAGATACAAATATTTTTTAAACAAAAATTTCATACAAGTTTAGGTCTAAAGCATGTAATAGATTAAATGATGACATCTCATCCTAAGTGAATATTTATTGATATTGCATAAAAAATTGGGCGCACCGGGGGTGCTGATCTAATTCGTTGCGGCGTTGTGGATGTCAGATATCTGGCCTGCTTAATTTGTCAACAAGAAAGATCCGTAAGGGGTACAGGGTGGTTTTCCCCGCGAAAACCCTCCGGCGTGTTTGTCAGTATACTATTGTGCTCAAGAATAGAGAGAGATATTGTATTACGGCGTGTGTAACTGACATACCTTAGGATGATGTATGGGGGTAGTATATATAGTTGAACGAGCCACCTTTCGCTAGGAGCCCACTTGCTTAGGCTCAAGGCCTATATGCCTTCGAAGCCGGTCCAAAAGGTGCACATCAGTAGCCCCCACTCCTTACTCCTCGAAGTCCATCACGAGGATGAGAAGCACTATTTTCTCGTGACACTCTTTGGCTATACTTTGACCTGGAAGGCTCACTTACTTGCTCAATTAGCGATCTAATTTGATCTCGACTGAGAGGTTCGTTTACTAGACCTTAACTTAGAGGTTCACTTGATTTTGACCTCGACTAAGAGGCTTGTTTGATTTGACCTCAATTTAGAGGTTCGTTTGATTTTAACCTCGAGGATTCTTTGATTAGACATCGATTAAAAGGTTCGTTTGATTTGACCTCAACTTAGAGGTTTGTTTTTGACTTCCATGCGAAGATCGTTTAATGTTGACCTTGAAGTTTGACAAGACTCGTTTGAACTTTGACCTTGACCTGTGAGGTTTGTTTTATTGTTGACCTTTAAGTTTAACAAGGCTCGTTTTGATTTTTGACCTCGTCTTGCGTGGTTCATTTGAACTTTGACGGAGTTTTACATTTCACCATTGCATCTGCTCGCATTTATAAATATCTGTCGGATTAAACGCTTGTAGAAGTAAATCTCCTATAGGAACCCCCCACAGGTCAAGGATACCGCATCATGTCAAAACAGCTACCTTTCAAGCCTCAAGGTAGATTGCTTCTCGCCCAAGGTTGATCGAGTATCACCAGCAACTCTACCATCATGAGCAAAACATTTCAAGCATCTTGATGTGATTCCAAACGAGACCCACAAGTTATAAGAACTTAGAACCCACGTTTAAAAAAACAAAAAACTTGCGGAAGACAATCCAAAGACTTGATAACCAATCAAAAGTGACCTTAACCCCTAGCTTATGTAGAAACGAAGCTAAGAACCTTGGTATGATTCAAGACCCTTAATTATGTAGAATTAAGAACCACAAATTTAAGAGAAACCACAAACTTAATCCAAAGTTTGATGCAATTCTAACAAACTATGTTTATCACAAAAGAGTTGAAAACTCACAATAATTCAATTAATCAAAATCTGTTTTTACAATGAAGAAAGACGCCTATATATAGGCTTTGAACAAGAATCCTAATCAATCTAGGAGAATATTATTTTACCAAATCCAAACTAGGAAAGGAATAAAAAACTGCCTAACAATAAGATTCCTAATTAAAAGGAAAACTAAAATATGCTTAAAATAAGATAACTTTCCTAGTCAAAAAAGGAACAAGGAAGGAAGTAAGCATTAGGAAACACGGCTAAGGACTTCTAGAAGGTTGAAAATGGCCGGCCCTAGGGTTTCTTTAGAAGAAACACGACTGCCCTAGGGTTCCCTTAGGCAAAACACAGCTACAAGTCTTCTAGAAGCCTTTGGTGGACTTTCCTTCGTGGGCTTGAATCACATGCACTATTTTGGGTTCTTCAATTGCCTTCCATGCTTAGGCTTGATCTTGTATTTGCAAAATAAGGCTTGCCAAGGCTTGAATCATTGTTTAGTTCTTGCTCTTGTTATTGGCCTATCCTTGATCTTCAATGGATCGTTGTTGTTGGACTTGCTTGTTGGATCTTTGTTGACATCACTTGGTTGTCCTCTATCATTCCCTCCTCCATTGAAAGGATATTTCCACAAATCAGCTTCATCACCTACATCAAAAGGATACAAATCACTAACATTGAAAGATGCACTTATATTATCATACTCACCGGGTAAATCAAGCTTGTAGGCATTGTCATTTATCCTTGTTATCACTTGAAACGATCCATCACCCCTTGGTTGAAGCTTGGATTTCCTTTTAGAAGGATATCTCTCTTTCCTTAGGTGCAACCACACCTAATCACCGGGTTCAAAGATCACTTGTTTCCTTCCCTTGTTTGCTTGTTTTACATATTGCTCGGTCCTCCTATCAATATTTTGCTTCACCTTTTCATGTAATTCTTGAATCAACTTTGCTTTGACCTTCCCATCAAGGCTCGTTCTTTCATCTACATGTATAGGCAATAAATCAAGTGGACTAAGAGGATTAAAGCCATATACAATTTCAAAAGGTGAATAATGAGTACCAGAATGAACATGACGATTATATGCAAACTCAACAAAAGGTAAACACTCCTCCCAATCTTTCAAGTTCTTTTGGACAATAGTTCGTAATAGTTATGACAAGGTCCTATTAACTACCTCCGTTTGACCATCGGTTTGTGGATGATAAGCGGTAGAAAATAACAACTTTGTGCCCAATTTACTCCAAAGAACATGCCAAAAGAGACTCAAAATTTCACATCCTTATCACTCACAATGGTACGAGGAACTCCATGCAAACGAACAATTTCTTTAAAGAATACATCAGCAACATGAGATGCATTATTCGTTTTATGACATGCAATGAAGTGTGCCATTTTTGAAAATCTGTCAACTACCACAAAAATAGAATCTTTGCCATTCCTAGACGTAGGCAAACCAAGCCCAAAATCCATGGATATATCTACCCAAGGTTCACTAGGAATGGGCAATGGTTTATACAACCCATGAGGTGCACTTTTTGACTTTGCTTGTTTGCAAGTCACACAATTTTCGTACACCTTTTCAACATCATGCCTCATGTGGGGCCAAAATAAGTGCTCTTTTAGCACATCTAAAGTCTTGGTAACACCAAAGTGTCCCATTAATCCTCCACCATGAGCTTCACACACAAGTAATTCACGAATAGAACATTGAGGAATGCAAAGTTTGTTTTCTTTAAATAGGAACCCCTCATGTCTATAGAATTTATCAAAACCAACATGCTCACATGCAACAAAAATAGTATCAAAATCAGAATCATGAGCATACAAATCCTTAATATGATCAAATCTAATAAATTTAGATTCCAACATGGTAATCAAAGTAAATCGCCTAAACAAAGCATCGGCTACAATGTTATCTTTTTCCTTTTTATACTTGATCACATATATAAATCCATCAATGAATTCGACCCACTTGGTATGTCTCTTACTCAACTTACTTTGGCCCTTCAAGTATTTTAAAGATTCATGATCGGTGTGAATTATGAACTCTTTAGGCCAAAGATAATGTTGCCAAGTTTCAAGTGCCTTAACTAATGCATAAAACTCTTTGTCATATGTTGGATAATTCAATTGTGCATTTTTCAGTTCTTCACTAAAATAAGCAATAGGTTTTCCTTTTTGTATCAAAACGACCCCTATACCTATTCCAGATGCATCACATTCAAGTTCAAAAACACAATCAAAATTAGGCAAAGCAAGAATTGGTGCACTAGTCAATTTTCTTTGAGAAGATCAAAAGATTTTTGTTGTTTCTCACCCTAATGAAATTTTACTTCCTTTTTGACCAATTCATTCAATGGTGCGGCTATGCTACTAAAGTCTTGTACAAAACAACGATAAAAGCTAGCAAGACCATGAAAACTTCGTATTTTCGTCATTTCAACCTCAATTCCATTAGCACTCACAACGAAACCAAGGAACACGACTTTTTCCATGCAAAAGGAGCAATTTTTTAGATTAGCATGCAAAGACTCCTTTTTCAAAGTTTCCAAAACTTAATGAAAATGGATTAAGTGTTCTTCTATACTACGACTATAAATCAAGATATCATCAAAATACACCACAACAAACTTATTAATGAACTCACGCAACACATGATTCATCAATATCATAAAAGTACTAGGTGCATTGATAAGACCAAAAGGCATGACTAACCACTCATATAAACCAAACTTAGTTTTAAAAGCGGATTTTCATTCATCACCTTCTTTAATTCTAATTTGATGTTATCCACTTTTAAGGTCAATTTTAGTGAAGATTATAGCACCATGCAACATATTAAGCATATCATCTAACCTAGGGATAGGATAGCGATAGTTTACCGTTATATTGTTTACCGCATGACAATCGGTGCACATCCTCCACTCTCAATTTTTCTTGGGCACCACAATGACGGGAATCGTACAAGGGCTCATACTTTCTCGAACCTTACCTTTGGACAACTTGTGAGCACCCCGATCCGCAGATCGTTTTGGGATTTTTCGCTCTGAATTCCCGAATAAAAATGTAATAAATGCGTACAATACATTTATATTAAAAATACAGAGTCGCCACCCTCATTTATGTAGAAAACGAGAGAAAAACTGATCAGATTGTGGTTTCGGACATCATGCATCGCGATTCAGAAACCATGCATCGCGATTCTTTACAAAATTACATGTCCATCATCATCGATCATCGTGATCCAGACATCATTCATCGCGATACAGACATCATTCATCGCGATGTAGACATCATGCATCGCTATTCAGAAACCATGCATCGCGATTCAGAAATCATGCATCGCGATTCTTTACAAAATTGTACGTCCATCATCATCGATCATCGCGATGCAGACATCATTTATCGCGATACAGACATAATTCATCGCGATGCAGACATCATGCATCGCGATTCAGAAACCATGCATCACGATTTAGAAATCATGCATCGTGATTCTTTCCAAAATTACATGTCCATCATCATCGATTATCGCGATGCAGACATCATTCATCGCGATACAGACATCATTCATCGCGATTCAGAAATCATGCATCGCGATTCAGAAATCATGCATCGCGATTCTTTAGAAAATTACATGTCCATCATCATCGATCATCGCAATGCAGACATCATTCATAGCGATACAGACATCATTCATCGCGATGCAGACATCATGCATCGCGATTCAGAAATCATGTATCGCAATTCAGAAATCATGCATCGCAATTCTTTACAAAATTACATGTCCATCATCATCGATCATCGCGATGCAGATATCATTCATCACGATACAGACATCATTCATCGCGATGCAGACATCATGCATCGCGATTCAGAAACCATGCATCGCGATTCAGAAATCATGCATCGCGATTCTTTACAAAATTACATGTCCATCATCATCGATCATCGCGATGCAGACATCATTCATCGCGATACAGACATCATTCATCGCGATTCAGAAACCATGCATCATGATTCAGAAATCACGCATCGCGATACAGACATCATTCATCGCGATGCAACAATTGGTGCATCGCGATCATCGCAGCGCACTTTAGGAAACTTAATTTTCGTTTACCTTTCGGGGGGTTGCCCCCGAACCCCCACGAGGGACGCTGACTAGGGGTGTTCAGTATTTGGTTTCATCCGAAAACCAAACCGAAAAACCTATCATCCGAACCGAACAAATCGAAACCGAATTTGAATTTGGTTTTTGGTTTGGTTTGGTTGGCAAAACTGAATTCTAATATGGTTTTTGGTTTGGTTTTGGTTTTACCTTTTAAACCGAAAACCAAACCGAAAACCGAATTAGAAAAAATATAATAAAATTAAATATATTATTATTAGTTATATAAATAATTATTAGTTATATAAAGTTTGAACAATGTAATTCATTGTTTCCTTTTCAATATGTTTTTTTGACATTTGTTGGTTTATTTAAATGTTCTTGTACTGAGTCGCAGAAATAACACAAGTGACAACTCAAACAAATTTTATAGATGTTTAGTGACAAAAGAGGTCAACTAATGTGTGGAATCCAAGATTTTCTTCAAGTTCGAGTGACTAAGTATATGTAATCTTACATTTTTAGGGATATTATATAATTTTGTTAAAATTTTAATCTTTGTTTTGGATTTTTTTAAATGATAAATATTTAAACTTTGAATTGAATTGTAGTTTTAACATTTGTTTGGTTAAAACCGAAAACCAAACCGAACCAAACCGAAAACCGAATTCGAATTTGGTTTGGTTTCTTGGTTTTCTATTTGGTTTGATTTGGTTTTTGGTTTTAAGGTTGAAATAACAAAACCGAACAAATGAACCGAACAACCCGAAAACCGAACCGATGAACACCCCTAACGCTGACCCCTGTGACCTGACCGGGCAGATCGAACCCCGTTGCGTTACCCAGCATACTGCGATTGGCGAATTAAATCAGGCCAAGAGCATCTTCCTCTGTTTTCGGACAGAACACTGTCAAGCTTGATTTGAAGCTCAAAAATAGTATTTTTTTGATAGAAAAATTATCCACAAATATAGTACTAAGTTAGGATAATAATATGAGATTGATCTTAAACAAATTTGAAGCTTAAAACAGAGATTTAAGTGGCCAAAACAGCTCAAGAACAAAGAAAAACGGGATGAACTCAAAAAATTTGAATTTGATCAAATTCGTGTTTTATGCATGAAAATTGATACCCAAACATGAGAAAATACTATATTAACAACATGAAATCATTTATACATCAATTTGAATCTCAAATCTGAAGCAACGATGTTGTTGAGGGTATTTTAGGAAGAAAATTTTCAAAATGTCTTTTAGCGGTTAAAAAAAAAAGGGTGTACTGGAGAGAAAAAAAGTTTGGAAAAGTGGACCGGCCAGCAATTTCTCCTAAAAAAAATCCTAAACTAATTAGGATTATAAAAGCCCTATGAAAATTAGACCTGGCAATGGACTGGGTTGGGCCGGCCCAGTGTAAGCTCACCGGGCCAACACTTAATATCGGGCCGGGCTGGGCCGGCCCCAATTTTACTAGGGCCGAAGAAAAGTAAAACCCAGCCCAACCCATCAAAGCCCATCGGGCCAAAAAGCCCTTGTTGGAAAAATAAATAAACTAAAAGGAACAATGGTGATGCCAATTGTCAAATTAAATTCTAAGTTCCTTACTAAACAAAAGCAATACTATGATTTATTGTTTGTCCTAACTGCTAACCACTAAAGGTAAAATAATGCTATCACCGTATCAAACATTAATTAAAATGGAAATAAATATGATACTATAATGGTCTAGGGCTTTAATTATTTAAGAAGTTAACTTTATTGGTCAGTTAAACCAATAATTAAACAATAAAGCAATAATCAAATTGGAACATGTTGCTTCAATGTCTGAGATTGCATTACAGCATGTATAAATTATAATATCAAAGAATAAAGCTAACTGGATCATTCTAGTTAGCTTTAAAATAGAATGATATTTAATTATTGCTTTAATTATTTAAGAAGTTAGAATTATTTTTTGAGTGAAAATAAATAAATAATAATAAAATAGTGCGGTAGGGCCTAGCCCAAAAGCCGGGCTTTTTGATGCAAGCCCAATTGAATCGTCGGGCCTAATGGACGGGCCAAAAGCCCGCGTTTTTTTGGGCCTCCAAAAATTAAACTTTAGCTATCAAATATCACTGGCCCATTGGGTGGACTAATTTTGCCGCTCTAATGAAAATCCTCCTTGTGTAGGATTTCTAAGCCAAATAGGAATTCAGGACAAATTCTCACACACACACGCACACACCTACTTTACTGAGCAAACTTATTTTTTGCTAATAGTCGGGTGGCTTATTTTCCAATTTTCCTTTAAAAGAAATGAGTTGTGTCATTTTTTATTTTTTTTGTTTTATTTTGAAAGGGTTAAGGTGTATCCCCCCCCCCTCCTTCCCTCCTTCCCTATGTATACCACATAATAATTCCTTCGTACATTTTTATTACTCCATATGTTCAGGGTCGGTGCTGAACTTTTGGGGGCCCAGGGCAAAAAGAAAAAAATAGACCTTTGTTGAAATATAAAAATAATAATTTTACGCAAATATTTTTTCACTTTTTATTATTCAAAGTATTGAAAAAGTGCAACATCTACAAGCATACAAGAAAAAATAGTATCAACTAATTATTAAAAATTACTATTCTGCACCGATTTACAATTTACAACAAAAACAATATATTTGTTTGCATCTTTTGACTACAATATCAATAGAACCTTATTTTTACTTGGAATGTTGTTATAATCTACCTAATTATTATTATAATTGGATTTGTATTTCAATATAAGCAATTTTTACTTTTTTAATGACTCAGTTAAAAAAATGTTGATCGTCAACTAACATTTTTCTTTTATTAAGAATATTCAGTGGATCCAAAATAAAATGAAAGTTGGATGACTCTGCTATGGTCGAACCTAAAATCTCTAATTTTATATAACAACACCTTATTCATTGAGTCATAAAATTAATTACAAAATTATACTAAGACATTATGAGAGGTGCTAAATCACACCCCCATTTATGCTAAATAACACCCCAGACCAAAGTGACTCTTTTGCCCTCACCCCCTTCCCCATTCCCTCCCCCAAGCCCCCCTTTCACCCCCTTTCACTTGAAAAAAAATAAATCCCCGCCTTTTATTTTTGTTTAATTAGTATTTTAAAAAAAAAAACTGGAAAAGAATTCCGTTAAAAATTTAACGGATTCGTTAAATTTTTAACGGAAGTAAGGAGGACCACCCCTCCATAGGGGTTTAATTGAATAACACCACCCACCCCTGGAGGTTTAAACATTTTAAACCAATCACACCTGGGGGTTTAAAAAGTTTAAACCGCCCACTCTTGGGGGTTTTGAATTTTTTTTTTCCAGTTTTTATATAATTATTAATATATACATAATTATAAAAAAATAATTATTAATATATAATTTTAGTTTATATATATAATTTTCTATAATTATTAATATATAATTTTAGTTTAATATATAAATTTATAAAATTTAATTTAAGTTTATAAACTATTAATATATAATTTCATATAATTTAATTGTAATTTATAATTTTTATAATTTAAAATCATTTAATAAATATATAATTTCAAATGTCAAAATTTTATCTTATAATTTTTATTTTAAAATTAATATCATTGTTGATTTAATTAGTAATATATTTATAAACTAAAATTTGCAACAATTAATATACAATTTTAGTTTAATATATAATTTCTAAATTATAAAATAAGATTATTAAATGATTTTAAATTATAAATTAAAATTATAAATTACAATTAAATTATATATTTATTAAATGATTTTAAATTATAAACTAAAATTATAAATTACAATTAAATTATATGAAATTATATATTAATAATTTATAAACTAAAATTAATTTATAAACTTATATATTAAACTAAAATTATAAACTCAAATTAACTATTAATAATTATGAAAAATTATATATTAATAATTATATAAAATTACCTATTATTAATTATATAAAATTATCTATTAATAATTATTACCAAATTATATATTAATAATTATATAAAATTAAATATAAAAATATATTAATAATTATATAAAATTATATATTACTAATTATATAAAAATATATTAATAATTATATAACCCGGGGTGTGCTAGGGGAAAGGGGGGACCGGTCTTGGGGAAGGGAAAGGGGGTGAGGGTAAAAGAGTCACTTTGGTCGAGGGGTGTGATTTAGCACCTATGTACATTATCTATTATACATAAATAAGGTTTGTTAATTAAATTCAAAGAACCCAAAATAAAACAAAGAGTCAATTACAAAATTATTCTTATACATTATCTATTATACATAATTAAAGCTTGTTAATTAAATTCAAAGAACCCAAAATAAAATAAAAGGTTGGATGACTTTGCTAGGTATTGAACCTTTCATAAACAAATATCTTATCCATTAAGCCACAGTCAATTGCAAAATTTTTTTTACGTAATATATTATACTACATATTAAGGTTGTATACATAAATTTGGGGCTCCAATCCATGACGATTGCCCCCCAAGACATGGTTCAGGCCAGGCCTGCGTACGTTCTTAAATTATTGTCATGTTTGATTTTTTTAAGTCAAAATAATTATTTTTTAAATAAAAATTTGACGTATATATTTTTTAGTTCAAACTTATTCATAAAAGTGTTGGTTGTTCTTCAAAAAGAAAAAGAAGGTAAAAGATAATGTTTTAGAGTTAATAATTTTTCAATAATAATAAATGTTTGACTAAATAGAAACTATTTTCTACAAGCCTTTGCTTATGGGATCTGAATTGTCATAAAACACTGAGTTTCAATTTGCACTATTTTTCATAGTAATGTAACAAAACGTTGAAGATAATAAGATTGAGAAGGAGTAGGAAATAAGGAATAACTAATATTATCGAAACCCAAAATATACTCCAACAAATAAATAATTAATTAATAATTCTTCAAAAGAATAAAGATCTAAGAAAACTAAGTGACATGGGAAAATAAAATGAAGTAAATAGATCGTAGACTTCACATTACGCTGCAATTGTTGGGATTGCGGTCATCGTACAAGTCAAAGGGTTGGTAGCGAGCTGGTCTTGGCCCATACTCGTAGTGGTCAACTGGCCCAAATGGCCCGTACTTCCTTCGTGGCGGTGGTGGTGGCGGCGGAGGTGGCGGAATCCTATACGTGGGCCCATGACCTTGTTCAATTTCAAATTCGTTACGGTGTGGGCCCCGAGGATGGGCTTCTCGGTGCATTGTGGGGCCTGGGTCTCGATCACTGTAGAAAGCAGCATCAGCATCGTTGAAGTCACGGAAGTTCATCTTTACATGCCTAGTATGGGTTATATCAACGCCGTTAACGCGACGAACCGAAGAGAGATGATCCAATGAGAGTGGGTCCATGTAATCACCTACTCCACGTTGGCGATTATCATGACGATGTCTGTGGTGCGGCGGTGGTGGTGGTGGTGGCCGAGCAGCCTGAAATTACATTACGACAGTGGTTTAGAATTTGAAGAAAACAAATACTACCTCACCCGTCTCGACGTCCATTTTTGTTCATGATCATAAACTAAAATAACACTCGTTTTGAAACGAAAAATAACGAAATAATTACCTAAGAATAGAAATAAATAATGACAATAAACTAAAGAAAAATTTGAAAGAAATGATTAAAAGAATTAGGCAACATACCCTAGGCCTCCTGATGCTGTAGTAGTCCATGAAGAAGAGCTTTGTTGCTTATTTTAATGGCCGCTGAAGAAATGAAGCAGTAAAGAGGAAGAGAGATAATTAGAGAGATGGGTTAAGAATGAAAAAGAGAGAGCTTTATATAGTTGGTTTGCTTCACAGTTAAAAATTCAAATTCTTTCTCTGAGTTGTCAAATTTATTTTCTTTGATCTTTTACCTATTTCTATGAGTTGTCGAATTTATTACCTATTCCTATGTACGGAAAGTATTGTTATTGACAACTGTAAAACTATAAAAAAAAAAATCAATAAGAGAAAGAGTAAAATGAATGCAAAAGAAAATGTGACGTTGATTTTTATAATCGGTCTTTCAAAAGAAAATGTGACGTTTATTTTTTTATTTTAAATAATAAAAATGTTATTCGTAATACAAACAAAAAGTCTAACAAAACAATAATTTTGAAACTGAATGAGTATTAGACATGTATAAATCCAAGTGCACAAAATATTAAACAATCAAAATTGTAAAATAAATTGAATTTAATTGGGAAAAATTACTATTTTAATAGATATTGATTTTGTTTTTGAGACATCAAAGATATAATAAATGTTTATTTATTTTGGCTCAAGAAAAATAAAATATTGCCGAACTTATTTATTTTCTTTTTCTTTTTTGGCTATAAACTATTTTATTTTCCTTTGATAAATGATAAATTTGGTAGATCTTTGCACGCGTTTTCTCAATTACAAACTTATCGCCAAAGTTGAGTTTGTCCAAATACACGGAAAAATAAGGTGGGTCCTCTCTCATAAAGACAATTAATCATGGTAATTATTTTGAGGAGTCATGTTGAGGTGTCTTTCTTAAATGAGTAATACTCCTCCCAGGGTAAAAGTCTATTTTTGATTTTTTGGGTCTTTATTTAAGTTTGACCAATAATTTACATAAATTTAGTTATTTTTACAAAGTTATGAAAGTTATAATCCATAGTATTTTTAAGGTAGTTTTTAATTAATGAAATTTTAATTCCTAAAACATACGTAAAGTATGTAAAATTTTGATTTGATTTAGTCACATGTTGACTTTTAAAAGAGGAAAGTGGACTCTTTGTTTGGAACGGAGGGAGTATTATAGGTATTTAAAGAGTATTAATTTTTTTGTACCAAATGATGTATCAGTTGATATGATACATTAATTATAATTTTTAATTTTATTTTTTGTACTACATCAGCTGACACATTATTTGGTACAAAAAATTTAATACTCTTTAAGTACCAATAGCATTACTCTTCTTAAATACTCAGATTAATCATGGTAATGTGTGTGTGTGTGTGTGTTTTTTTTTTTTAAGTAATCCCCTAACTAATGCATCATTATTTGTTATTTTCATTTTGGTTTTCCAAGATATTCTCGAAGTACGTACGGTAGATGCGGCGACCTCTTCCAAAAATATTTTTCATCCAGAATATGATTAAGGCTCGATCTTGAAATTTCTTTCTTTAGAGCCCTTTTACTATTATCATTGTCACAGTATCATTATTAATTAGTAAGCATAGGTATTTTAAAGAAACTGTAATTCTGACTCCACTTTTAATTATCGAAACACTCCAACTTATAGTATAGGCAACTTTATGTATATACATAAGGTATTTTAGTTGAAAAATAAAGGTTTAAATAGCAAATTGATCACCTATTTTAAGTTTTTATATATTAAGGTCATGCTATTATATTTTTAGTCAATTTCATTACTGTAAATCAATTTACAGTCACGTTAGTCACTCCATCCACTTTTAATTAGGATTTTGGATGAAAAACGTTAAAAAAGTAACTAAAACTCAAAATTATCCTTAATTTTATATATATATATATATATATATATATATATAAAGATTCACGAAAAACCGAGCAAGAAGTTCTCCCGGATTGAACAAACTCACAAAACACCAAAAACAAGAAATAAAAAACATGAAGTTTTTGAAAAAAAATTATGGAGGAAATTTTCTTTAAAATAATACTAATACATATTTTCTTGTTATAGATGGAACTACTCAACAAATTGGATTTTCCACCACTAAACGTCTCCGGGGAAAACTACGTGAGTTCGACAATAGATGTTCAAATCCACCTTATGATTAAAAAGCTGAGTTCTGCTATATTACCAAATAACCCAGTACTCACGGATGCGAAAAAAGCAAATGCCATGATATTGATAGGAGGCACTTAGATGAGATCTTAACAATGAATTATACATCCATTGAGAATCCCCAAGATTTGACCCCCAGTAAACCATACTCCTACCAGAAGCTAGAAACAGGTGGACTCACCTCCGATTTATGGAAATCAAAATCGTCGATGAGTATAATTTTGAAGTTTGTCGCATAAAATCTCCTCTTGAATTTTGCGGTGTCAAATTGACGGAGGAAGAAATCCTTGAGAAAACATACTCCACTTTTCCCGCCTCACATGTCATCCTCTCTCAGCAATATCGAGCAAAGAATTAC
Source organism: Platycodon grandiflorus (assembly GCA_016624345.1). Classification (NCBI taxonomy): domain Eukaryota; kingdom Viridiplantae; phylum Streptophyta; class Magnoliopsida; order Asterales; family Campanulaceae; genus Platycodon; species Platycodon grandiflorus. Next base: position 56,925,463 of record CM028361.1, on the reverse strand, counting down.
ACAAAATTCTCTGAGTTAATCACAGTCCTACTCATAATAGAGAAGACTTTGATCTTCTCACGAAGAATAACCAAGCTCAACCGGTTGGCACAAAACCATTACCAGAAGTTAATGTGGTCTATAAAAACAATCGAGGAAGGGGTGATGGTCTAAGACCAAACCACCAAATGAGAGGAAAAAGGAACAAGGGGAGAAACAACCCTTAAAATATACCACTACAGTATCGGTAAAAAAGAAATACCACAAGAGGAGGTCATAATGGTGGCTAACGCAGAAGAGGCAGAAACGGTAGACATAGCCAAGTAAAGTATAATAGAGCACAAAACCAAATTCAGAACCAGAATAATGATGGTTCCTGCTATTGCTATGGAGGTTATGGTCATTGGTCTCGCACTTGTCGGAGAAAGGGTACCACGCTAAGATACAATATATGGAAACAAATGCTATTGAGATTGATCCCACACCATCGTTTCCAGCCTTGGGTACTTCAAACCATATGACACAGAGTGGAATGTAATTTGAGTACGTTTCTTCATTTATCATCTCTGTATATCCATGCCCACCTTTTAAAATCCCTTGGGCACTCTTTTGTACTCTTAGTCGTAGGACCACATGTAAATATAAGGGATGTGTGTAGTTTGGTCTCTTCTTTCGATTAACCATTTAGTATCATTAGTACTTTAGATTCATATTTTTTCTTTATCTATATATATATATATATATATATATGTGTGTGTGTGTGTGTGTGTGTGTGTGTGTGTGTGTGTGTGTGTGTGTGTGAATTAATGAATGTATTTATTTTTCATTAGGAAAATGACAAGTGGGGAAGAATGTCTGGTAGATAGTTCAACTACGCACACCATCCTTAGGGATAAATTATATTTTGAGGAATTAAAGCCTAGTAAAACCTCAATGAAAACAATCTCAGGGACTTGTGAATTGGTGGGTGGCTATGGAAAGGCATACCTAATGTTTTATAATGGTAGAATATTGACCATTTCGGAGACACTTTATTCCCCACGTTCCAGAAGAACGTTGCTAAGTTTTAAAGACATACGAGCAAATGGTTACTACGTAGAAACCATTAAAGAAATGGGACTGAATACATGTGTATCAGCTTTAATAAGTATGGCCCAAAGCGTATTGTTGTAAATATAGAGGGACATACCACTGGGCTTTATAAGACTACAATAATGGTACTAGAAGCTTATTTTGTTGATAGTTCTAACACGAGTGGTGAAAGAAAATATGATTTATGGCATGATCATTGGGACATCAGGTCGAAGTGTGATGCACCAAATAATTAATACATCTCGTAGGCATCCACTAAAGAACAAGGATCTAGTACATAGTGACAAGTTGTGCATACTATGTTCAATATGAAAGTTTGATCCAGTGCCAGCATATACATAGAGTAATAAGGAATCCCTGCTTTCTTAGAAATTTAAGGAGACATATGTGGACCTATCACACCATCATGTGGACCTTTCAGGTATTTCATGGTAATGATTGATGCCTCAACCAGATGGTCATAAGTTGATTTGGTGTCCACAAGGAACACTGCTTATGTAAAACTCCTCTCTCAGATTATTCGACTAAGGGCACATTATTTGAATTATCCTATTACATCCATCAGGTTGGATAATGTCGCGGTGTTCACGTCTCGAGCTTTTGATGACTATTGCATGTCCTTGGATATGCATGTATAGTTGTAGAATATCCAGTAGCTCATGTTTATATCCAAAATGGCCTCGCTGAAGCACTCATTAAGAATTTGTAGAGGATAGCTTGGACATTGGTTACGCACACCAAACTCCTTATCTTTGCTTGGGCTATGTAATCTTGCATGTAGCTATGCTTATATGTCGAGACCAAGCTGCGACCCAACCTTATTTTCCGTTACGAGATGGTATCAAGGTGTGAACCAAACCTTTTACATCTACGCACGTTTGGGTGTGCAGTTTATGTACCGATCGCTCCGCCACAATGAACTAAGATGGGACCTCAACGGAGGTTAGGCATATATGTAGGATTTGTCTTACCATCTATTATACGGTACCTAGAACCCTTGACACACGATCTCTTTACTTCATGATTTCTGATTATCACTTTGATGAGACCGTCTTACCGTCGTTGGGGAGGAAATAACTTTCATACCAACGTTAAGAACGGCGTGAATTGGTATGGCACGACCCCACCATGTCTCATCATGATCCCCTACAACACTCGAGAGGCGAAGTGCGTAGCATACTAGATCTACAAAAGTAGCTAATAGTATTTCAGACTCATTTTCAGATCTAGCAAAAGGGACGAGATCTCATATACCAACTGTAAATGTGCCTGCAAGGATAGATATCCCAGAGGGACAAATAACAGGAATGCCAGTGATCCCAGCTAATGAATCATATACTCCTACCCAGAAGAGGGGGAGACCAATTGGATCCAAGGATTCACATCCTCGAATTGAAAAAGGGTGAGTGCACAACAATCGAATCCCGGTAGCATGAATAAACCTGGGATCCCACCCAATCCATCTCATGAAGTCTTTCTAGACTATGGATTTATCTTGGAGACGAAATTGGGGGACGCCTCGACATCGACATCCATTTATGAAAATAGCAAAATATCAGTTAGTTATTCATGCATGAATGTGATATGGCATTGGGATGAGATGATTATCAACGATGTATTTGCCTATATGGTAACCACTAAGATTATATCTAGTGACGATATCGAACCTCGTTCAATAAATGAGTGCAAGCAAAGAGTTGATTGGCCTAAATGGGAAAAAGCAATACATCCTGAGTTTGATTCCTTGAAGAAAAGAGGAGTGTTTGTACCCCTGGGATACAAATGGGTATTCAAAGGAAAATGAATGAAAAAAAGGAGATTGTAAGATACAAAGCTCGCCTTGTTGCACAATGCTTCAGATATTTGGTCAGTTTAGTGGTATCCGAAAAATTGATTATGCAGCTTATGGATGTTGTCACAATGTATCTTTACGAGGATCTAGATACAAGTATTTACATAAAAGTTCCTAAAGGACTTTTGCTACCCGAGACAAGTAGTTCCAGACCATGGAACACACTCTCCATTAGTTTGAAGCATTCACTATACAGTTTAAAACAATCTAGAAGAATGTGGTATAACTATCTAAGTGAATACTTGTTTGGCAGGGGATATGTGAACAACGATATTTGTTCGTCCATGTTCATCAAGAGAAAATGGTGGGTTTACTATTATTGTTGTATATGTCAATGACATGAACTTAATTGGCACTCCAGAAGAAGTCAAGGAAACAAAAAAACTGAATTCGAGATGAAAGACCTTTGGAAAACAAGTTTGGATTGGAAATAGTTTACCATGTAGATGGGATAATGGTTCACCAATCGAACTACATCTAGAAGATATTAAGGAGGTTTAATGAAGATAAGACAAAACCATCGGCCACACCAATGGTAGTCAGGTCATTGTTGTCCTTAACTCAATGCACCAGAAGTGTCATACCTAAGTTCAATAGGCATATTATTGTACTTAGCTTAATGCACCAGACATGATATCTCGTTTTCAGTAAATTTTCTCGCTAGATTCAGTCTACACCAACACGCCGCCATTGAAATTGCGTAAAAGATATACTTTGTTATCTCCGGGAACAACGAATATGAGTTTATTTTATCCCTATGCTTCTATAAAGGAAGAAAAGTTAGTTGGGTATCTCGATGGGTTATCTATCGAATCCGTACAAAGCTCGATCTTAAAGTGGATATGTGTTCACTATTAGTAACACAGTTGTGTCTGAGAGGTCTAAGAAACAGACCTTAGTTGCCACTTCTTCGAATCATGTTGAGATTTTAACACTTCATGAAGCAATCTATGAATGCACATGGCTTAGAGCCGTATATAAACATGTTCGAAGTTCTTGTGGATTGGTTACCCCAGAAGATCCTACGATCATATTTGAGGACAATGCACTATGCATTGAACTAATGAAAATGAGATTTATAAAATATGACAAACCAAGCACATAACACCCAAGTTTTTCTTCAATCAGGAACAACAAGAGCTCCGACAGATAATGATCCAGCAGATTTGAAGTCAAGACAACTGTGCTGACTTATTCATGAAGTCATTACTTAAACTCACTTTTATAAAGCATATAAAGGCGATTGGCTTGCGCAGACTGAGCTTCCACCCTTGTAGAATTCAAGGGAGTATCCGAAGATACCGGATCCCATTGTGCTCTTTTTCCTTCGCACGGGGTTATTTTTCGCACTGAGTTTTGTTACCCTCCAAGGTTTTAACGAGGCAATGTGCGTTGATTGAAATGATTGTGCGTTGCACTATTTTCCTTATCGAGATCATTTTTTCGATATGGATTTTTCTCGAAAGTTTTTTAACGAGGCAACATGTAAGCCACAATTATCATCCAATAGGAATCCCTAAGGGGGAGTGCTGTAAATATATATTAAATAACGTGTCTTCCTATTGAGATGAAATTTGTGTAGGGGATCTATATGTAACATCTAGATGGTAGGCCTAATGAGTCATCTCTTTGTATCTAAGTGTTGTATTTTATACAACATGTGAACAAATTTCCCTTCCTCCCTCCCCCAAGAGTCTTTTTGCTCTGCTGGGTTTCTCTCTCAAAGCTTTTCTCTTTCTCTGGAAATTTTCCTTCTCTCTCTACTATGCATATGTATATCCATCAACTAAATATGCGGTTCAATTATGGATTAGAAGATAAGGGCTGTTGATTTTCAACAACTTTTATATTTGTAATATCTTTATTTTAATTGAACATCATACCTTTAAAGAAGCCCTAAAAGATCTTAATTGATATAAGACAATGTAAGATGAGATAAATGCTTTTGACCGAAATGTAACTTGGCTTCCACAGGTCCTTCTGGCAAGAAAATAGTGTTGGAAAATTGTAACAATGTGAAAAAAATTGTGCAACTTTTGGTGCAACTTTCTTAATAGCTTGTTTATCTAATGACAAAGATAATAGTGAAATTATGTTCTTTTCATGGAGAACATCGAAATCGTATGTTCCTTTGTCCAAATTAGACTTTGGATGAAGGAGAAATTAGGGTTTAAAGTAGAGGGTTGGAGCCAGTTGGTGGATTTGTCCCACATTGGGAAAGTAACAAATTGGTGGCTAGTATATATACAAACCCTTCTCCATTAAGAAGAAACATTGTATAGCATGGAGGCTCAATTCGTCGGATCCTTGAGTGCAAGACTTTTCTGATATTTTGTTGTATTCTGAGAGAGAGACATCTACAAACTTCTAGCACTTTCGGTTATGGGACAAATCTGTTTTTTTTGCAGTAACAAATTTGTTGTTTGCTTTCTATTTTCTATTTTGTATTTCCAATTTTCTGTAATTATTTTTGCTAACAAGTAGTTGGGTGTAAATGGGTGTTTAGGCTCATAACTAAAACCCGATGATAGCTTGGATAAATAGAAAGTCAAATTAGTGGCTAAGGGTACAAACAAACAAAGGAATTTGATAATTTGGGACTTTAGCAAAGATGACTATAGTAAAGTTGTTTCTAGAAATTGCGGCAATTTATAATGGTTGGTCTGTACGACAAATGGATGTGACGAATTCTTTCTAACATGGTGACTTAGATCTCTCCTGGCTATGAACTTTCATCTCACATATGATCCTCTTCTTCTACAAAGCCGAGAAGCAAAGAACTCTGTCTAGATCT